>WEKY01023033.1:315830-392947 GCA_013390045.1 Picathartes gymnocephalus
CCCCCACAAAACAGCTGAAGTCCCCATTGTACCTACACAGGCTCGATTGCCAGAACATTTAGCTACGTGTAAAGCAGAAGACACAACATTCACTGTGCCTTCAAGTTTGAAAATAAACTACTAAGAAAATATTTAAGTCTTTGCAAAATAAGTTGGATTGTTTTCCTTTTGTTGTTGTTGTTTCAGTTTGGTTGCTTTTTTCTGAGAGCAGGCTGGATTGACTACAAAAAAGGAAGAAAAGTTAAAAGAACAAAATCTATAAAAAACTAGTGTTCCAAGGAGCAAGCACATGCACCTAAGAAGTCTTTGTTGATTGTTGCTAATACCTATGATAATTAAGCTAAAAATACCCACAAAGCAATAGAATTTGCAGAGATGAGTCTATTGTCTTAAGCAAATAATGAAGCCAGGAACAGTTAAATTGATCCCATGACTCTCATTTCAATAATAAAGCAGCAACAAATGTTAATCTATAGCACTCAGTTTAAATTACAAACCCAGCGCTGAATGGGCAATTTCATTAGAGAAAACATAGCTACGAGGGAAAAGCTGGCAGGGAAAAAGAGTCATCCCCATTGAAATCCAATCCTCTTGAGAATTTCTTGTTGCTCTGTACCCAGACTCATCATCAGGGAACAGTTCTCACAAATACCACGTGCATCTGCCCGAAGCTTTTGGTGTCCAAGAAATTCTCTTTTATTTCACCCCCAAGGCTACCAGGAGCCAAGGGGATGAACCAGCTGCCCAAGGCTCCGCGGGCAGTATGGGCACTGCTGCAGGATGGACACAGGGATCACCAGGAAGGGCAGGGAGAGGGAGGGGAGCAGTTTGGCCCCACATCTGCCTGGAACCACCCGACAGCCCTGTCAGAGAGGCTCCAGGACACCAGACATATGTGTATCCCCAAGGATAGGAGCAGCTCAATGAGCAGATGGGCAACAGGCTTTTTCCTCTCTTTATTCTTATCCCTGAAATCAACACGTGATCTGCAAGCCAGTCACCCACGGATACTAGCACTGCCTAGAAGAGGCGGCTCTCTTTTTAAATGAGATCCTTTCAAACACTTACACAGATCCTTGGATATTGCAGGGGCTGTAAAACTGGGACCAATGAACACCCACTGTATGTGAGGGGAGGAAAGGCTTTCACCATTTCTCCTGGCAGCTGTACAGCATTTATGGGAGGAAGAACTTTCTGTTCTCACTGAAGGGAGCAGGCAGCACTATAAATATCCACGTGGAACATATTTACTGAAGGATGGAGTGCCATACTAACAACCATTTTTTCATGGGCGGGACCAAATTTCACAGGTATTGGCAACTTCCTGAAATAAAGTCAGGGAATCAGAGAACAACTGAGTTAAGAAGGGACCTATCAAAGCTTCCAGTTCAGCCTCCTGTTTAAAGCTGGGACAGCTTCTATGCTAAGGGATGTTGTTGAGAACCTTGCCAGTTCTGTTCTGATAAATCTCAAGGATTGAGAGACCACAGACTTTCCAAGGAATATGGTTCTTGTGCTGCATAACCATTATTCTGATGATTTTTTCCATATAAAACCTGAAGGAATTTCCCTTGCTGCAGCTCATGACCACTGCCTTGTAATTTTGCAGCACACTGTGGCAGAGTCTGAATCCATCATCTATATGGTCCCTTTCCATTAATGGTAGACAGTGATTAGATACCCCCTTCCCTTATCTTCTCCAGGATAAATAAACCCAGCCCTCATATCCTCTCCTGATATATCATATGCTGTACTCTCCTGAGCACCCCATTGACTTTCTGCTGGACTTGCTCCCACTTGGTGACCTCTCTGTGGCCCTGGGATACACCAAACCCACAGTGTTCCAACTGTGAGATGTAACCTCACAAGTGCTGAGTGGAGGGAAGGGTCTCACCTGAATAGCCCAACACAAACCAGGTGTCAGCATGTGAAATACATCTGCAGTGCCCCAGGTCCCTCGGGTCCTTCCTGCAGAGCTCCCTGAGCTGTCAGTCCCCAGCCCACGGAGCTGATGTGTCCCCAGGGCAGGACTGACTGCGTTTTCCCTCACTGAATGAATGTTGTGAGGTTCTCATTACCCTGCCCCTCAAGCTTTCCAAGGTTTTTGACTGTCATTGAAAATGGATCTAGAAGGTTTGGTAAGATATGCTGTGTGCCTTCATGAAAAGAAGGAACGACTGTCTCCTAAGATTTCTGTGCATGTAGCCAGTCTCTGCCCAGTGCCATGGTGGTTTACACCAACATCACATTCTTTACAACACTAATAAAGGATAAGGAAACCCCAGATTCCAACTGACATCAGCAAGAGTTTTTAGTGACTGCAATGACCTTGGGAATATTCCCGTGCAGCAGCAGGTTTAGGATGTCAGCATTACTGGTGGAATGGGGTTGTTTTAGTAGGACTTTGCTGAAAAGGAAGGAAGATTTAGTTGCTGCTCAAGTGGAGGTGGGGGGGTGGTGTTGAAATCTATAACCAGTATCCCTGTTTAAAATTCTGTTAGCAAAATTTATTACACACATTGAAGCCTCATTTTTCCCCTAGAAAGAATATTTCTTTCAGCTATTCATTTTGAATTTCATGAGACCTTCTGTAGGTGCAGTGAGGTATATCAGTCTATTCTACTCATATAGCATCCTGAGATCTAGATGCTTCAACACCTGGGTGTGCTGTAATGACTGTATAGAATATCTCAATGAAATTCTACATCTGCATCCTTGATAATTCATTTGTATTCAAGAGCAAATATTCGTTGCAGCTTTTGAAAAGGCTGATAGAAGCCCTGGAATGGATGTTCACAAAACTCAACCTCCTGTGCCCAGATTCTTCAGAGTTCATCCTATGCGTGGGATCTTCTTTATCACAGGAGTTGTGTAAAACATTGCCTCTCCCTAATGAAATTTCTATTTGTCCATTCTCTTGCTGCAATTACAAATGCATTGTACAAGTACACCATGGCTGTGCTGCTTTAATTTTGTTATAACACCCAGGGAATAATTAGTTCTGTATCTTCTAACAACAAACAAATATATTAATCCAAAAATTAAATATTTACTTGCCAAAGAGCCATCAAAGGTTGCTTTGAGTGCTTCCCTTCATTTCCTGCAGAAAATTAAATGGACTTTGTACCATAATTCTGCTGGTATAAAAAAGGATTATACACAAAAAAGGAAAAGTGAGCCCATTCAGTTGAAAAGAAACACACCCCCTCCTCATGAAACCTTACTTCATATTGCAACAAGATCAGGTCTTATCAAATATAACAAGTTCGAATTTCTTTACTGTACTGAGACAAACTGTCTGCTTAGGAGGTACAAGACTAACCTAGTTTAGATTTGGAGAAAACCTTGGGTGGTACCAAATGTCCAGTGTTAGGTGAAACGTGTGCAGCCAGAATATTTCTCAATACCTTCCCATCTGCTAACACAGAAATGATGAAGTGGGAGTGCTCCAAAGGAAAAATAAAACCAATTTTTTTTTAAAAGCCTCAGAATCAACACATCAAAAGCTAAAGTTAGACAGGTTGCCCACATGTCTGCACCCAACTGCAGCTGGTTTGTCCTTTCCAGCCTGGTGAGGATAGATCAGACAGCATCAAAGATCCTGCTTTGGGTCTTGTTCTAAAAGATCATAATTGTACACAACCCATTGAGACCAGCTGAAAACAGCATTAGGAGCCTTTTTGTAACAGAGATGCATTAGGTAAACACATTTCCTTAGCATTTAATGGACCCAAACCCTAAAAGTCTCCTACTTTTTCTGTCTTGGACACATCAGTTGTAAGTAAAACCCTCTGCCCTGTAGCTGGGGCACACAGTTTACAGCCCTACATAGCACATTCTGTTATCCTCCACTTTTGTTTGCTGGTGCTGGGGAATCTGATTTTTCCCCATCTTCTTTGGAAACATCATAATGCTGGAGGTTTTGAATTTTGACCCTTGCCTTCAAGCTATTAAACACTTGTTCCAGTCCTTTTAGATTAGACATCCCAAGTTCCAACTGGCTTTAGGAGGTTAAAACACATACAGAAGACCTTTAGCTTTTTACGCCAACTAATCTATTGCTAAAACACCAGCAGTCTCTCTCTGCAGATATCCTGTCACAACATGAAAGGGTTTAGCAGTTTCTAGGACACAGAACACACTCAAGCACAGAATTCTGAACTGCTTTTCACCATGGATTTCATGTACAATTTGAGGCTTGCAAGGCATTACCCAAATGAGACATGACAGTTCTGCTTCTCCAACAGAAGTAGCAATAACCACAAACACAGGACCTGGTGACCATACTCAAGTCCCAGCAGACCCCTGCATGGTCAGATAAATCAGGTGTGTACAAGTGCCAGAGCTGCTTGCTTTCAGCCACACCTGGGGTTCTGCACGGGCACATCTCACCTCCAGGGCACGGGCACAGCTCCCTGTGGGCACAAGCCACCACCCACGGACCAGGGCAGAGCTCTGTGTCCCTCTGCTTGCCTGCACAGCTCTGCAACCTCTCCAAACCTCTTCTGCTGCAGTCTTACACCTTCCAGCAATGATGTCATGCCAAGCTGGAGAGCAGAGGTAGGCCCAGCAAGTGCCCCGTGCAGCCCTCACTGGTGTGCACTGGGCAGCACCATAGCCTGGGCCAGGTTACTGCCCAGAGCACCTTGCCAGCATGCGAAAAACTTCCTAAGACACTTTTAAGCATGTTTAGGATAGAGGTTGATGCCCAATTTTTAGACAAAAAACGTGTTTCTGGGCCTGTTCACAATCCTGAAACAGAGGGAATCTCACCTTGATAATGCATGGCCGGTGAATGAGTTAAGGGCTGCACAGTGCCTCTGTGCTGGACACACAGGGACCTTTTCCAGGAGCAGGGAACAGCCACACAGTCAGAATTTATTCCTTGGAAAGATACCTGGGAACACTTCTCCAGCACTAGATCAACTCCCTCAGTCTTTCACAGTTGTCTCCTGTTCTCCTTACCTCTCCCTGCCCAGCTCTGGATTCAGTATTATTAATGATTTAAAGAGAGCACATGTAAAGGTTCTTCGATCTCAAATGTTACTCACATAACTAGAAGGTAGACCCTCCTCAAATGCACTCCAGCAGTGATTTTCTGGAAAAACAGGCAAATTTTGAAAGTGAGACTCAGGAAAAACAGCTGGAAAGCAGTTATTTCACTGAAGGCCTGCCTGTGCTCAGACAACTCATAAAAACAAACCTGACAGAGTTTGTGCTCATATCACTCTGGCCCTGAACAGATAGAAACCTGGAAACAGAGGAAGTGTGGAAAACTCATTATCCCACTTCCAGAATGAATAGAAAAAACCTGGGTTTACTCATGTGCTGAATACTGAGCAGTAGATACTCCCAAAAAGCTTTTCTGGCCAGTATCCTTCAGCAGGGAGTTTAAATCTGCCTCTTGATCCTGCAGAGGAGATCTGTCATGAAGGAATGGATCTGCTCACTCACCTTCTCATAGGTCATTTCCAGCAGCACTCTGACTGTCCAGAACATTTCTATTATCCACCTGTCAGTGATAAAATGGAGAAAAGGAAAAATATGCTGAGTTTTGTAGCTTATATTTTACTGAAAGGGTAAGGAATGGTTTCAATAATGTGTTGAACAGCATGGCACATTTTCTATATCAGAATAATTATTTTTTATCTCAAGGCTTTCATTTAGGAAAAAAGCTGTCACTGGAACTAAATGTCTTAATTTATTAAATATTTGTTATTTGATGCATTATTATGTTCAATATATAATGTCTTTTGATTTGCTAGTAACCAAATGCTGCTACAACCAACACACTGATGATGACTGGTCGATCTTTTCAACAGCAGTGTCACCCTCATCTTAGAGGCACTACAACCACACTTAAATTCCTTTTCAGTAGATGGACAGGTTTACACATCCTCATCACCTCCATGAACTGTGTCAAGACTGCAGACTGCACTCCAGGGTGGGCTGTGCTCCAAAAGGAGGCATCAACATCCCCCTTGGACAACAGCACCCACTGGGCTGTCCACGCAGCTCTACACATGCACACATGAATTATCTGAGGTCTGTACAGCTCCTGAACTGGTCTGGGAAGACATTCAAATTAATTAGAATTATCATTAGAATGAAGCTGCTTGCAATGCACTGTAGTGACCTGGAGCCTGGGCTGCCACCCAGCAAGGGTGACAGCCTCCTCTCAGACAGCCCTACCCCAGAAATACCTTCACATTCCAGGATGTGGCCCTCGGGAAGCCCTAATAACCATGCATATTCCAGATCTGCAGAGGGATTTAAGCAGCTTGCTTGGGAGCAGACTCTACTGAAACATTGCATCTCAATGCTGACATCCCCTGGGGGAAGAATAAGTAGGAGTTAGGATTTAACCTTTTGGGATGACAGTATGTGACATATACTTGAGATAATCAGTGGAATTGCTGAGTGAAAAGCTGTATTACATTAAAATAAATATGGTTCACCCAGAAAGGTATTCAAACTGAGCTTCATGAAATCCAAACAGTTGTTCACATACTGCAGCATGCAGCCCTGAGCGGTTACTACAACAAAAAGGGATTAAGTGCCTCTAATTATTATTAATGCTATCCAAGCATGTTGCTATCAGTGAGGCTGTAATAAATAACCATGATGTCTCATGGGTACAGCTATCAAATTTACTGTCACTAGCTGAGCTGTTGTGATTAAGGGCTGGAGTTTTTCCAGTAAATACACAGATCTCTCTTTAAGGACTGAAGAATAAATGAGAACAGAAAATCTAAGGGAGAAAAAGAAAGGGCTATTGTGTGAGCTTCATTCTTTGCTCAGAATGTCATGTTTCTGTAAGTATAAAAGAGAGAGGTAACAGAGCCCTTATCCCACTCACAGAGACTCCTGTCTTGTGTTATCCATCAGTTATTCCACAGGCTGGAAGCAGCTGAGTGCTGTAGCATTCATGGCATGTCCCTACACTAGCACAGGAGAGAGACAGTGTGTCCTGTCCTGGAGACCTTCAGCAACATGAGCAATCCTCCTGTTCCGTTCCAGGCTGCTTTAAAACACCTGTAAAATAAGCAGAGTTACTTAAAGCCACCCTGATGTTTGAAACTACAGCTGAGCTTTCCAAAATAGATTTTATGACCCTTCAGAGACAGACACTTAACACAGTTGGTTTATGTTTACTCAGCTTCCCCCATTTTTTTCTAGTTCATCAACAATTTCTGGTGAAGTTTCCAGCCCAGGTCTGTAAAGGTTTAACCTTTAATAGTGAATAGGATTAAAAACAATCAAGAAAGAGCCGCCCTCTTAGATAAGCTTTTGTAAATTCTAGACATTCAAGATCCAAGTAGGTGAAATAGATGTTTTCATCTGATAGTTACTGTTGTTCAATTTTTGAAGACAACAAAAGCTTTTCCAACTTCTGAGGATTTCAGCATTGCCTTACCCTCTGTTTCTTCCTGAGAAATGTAATGAAACAGAAAGAGAAAAATTATTCCCATTTTCTTCTGACATCTCCCTGTTCCACCTCAGGGCTTGCCTTGAGCCACCTTCACTTGGACCCCAGTAACATGTTCTCTCCTCTATCCATTTAAAATGTTCCACTGCTCTACTCCAGTGCTTCTCTCGCTGCTGCCCTCACTCCTGTTCAAAGTCTCTCTCCTTGCTGGTGAGCTGGCATCTCTTTCCCATCCATTACCTCCATGGATCTTCTGCACTGGCCAGTGAAGCCTCATGGCCTTTTGTACTGATTTCACCTGGACACCCTGCAGTGTTTTGGAAAATCACATAACTAGAAAAAGAAGCAGCCCTGTCATCCACATCTGGAGCTCTGCAACATTCCCTCAGGTCTGGGAAGGTACAAACTTCAGTGGGACCTTTCTCTGTGCCTGGGGCACTCACAAAGTCCACCTGGGCGCTCCAGCATCAAGTGAGACCTGGCTCTGTGGCATCTGCTCCTCACCTCAGAGGGATTTCACTGCCCATTTATCAGTGTCAATCTTAGAGGAACAACATCTTAATCCATCATCCCTCTATCAAACTGGTGAAATTGTCTGAAAGTGCCAGAAATTTTCAGGAGGGATGGACAGACACACAGAGTCTGGATAATCAAAGTCCAAATCTGTACTTTGAACCTGAACTCATGAAATTCCACTTTGCCTGAAGTCTTGGGGTTTTCACCTCTGCTCTAGGACGCAGCAGTCCTGAGATGATTTGAAAAGGTGTTGTTTGTCTACTGTGTGCTCCTCCAAATAAACTTTTGCCTCCCTGCTATACCATGGCACTCTACCCTGGGCACATAAACCAGCTCCTGATTCTCTCTCCACAGGGCCATTGTTTGTTGCTGTAACAATCAGAGGAACAGCAGGAGGGGTTTTAAACAGCCTGCTCCCAGCATACACAATCCAGAGAAGATGGGCAGAAGGAGGTGGTGGAAGGAGAGGTAATGGAGAGCATAGAGAAAAAATAAGGGGAAAAAGATGAACAGGCTTGTTTTTCCACAAGGTCAACAGTTTCCCAGGAAGGATAGAAGCATGTTATCCCAGCTGCCTTGATAAACACAGCACAGGACAGACACAGGGATGCCAAACTCCTTTCCTACTGCAGGCAGCAGTGTAAAAGTAGCTGCTTCCTTGTGGGGTTGTTCCTCCTAAGAGCTGAAAAGAACTCTCACAGATCAGAAAGGAAGTGTTTCAAGTCCCATCTCACTGATTTTCCAGGAAGCTCTCTGATGCATCCATCAGCAGTACCCAGAAACTCATTCCTTGAAGGCATAGCAGAACAAAGAGAACACAGAGAGGCAGGAGAAAGTCAAGGGGAAGGAAGGCTTGGCAGAAAGTGAAGTAGTATCTTTTTTTGCTAGAGTTCTCTATCCTGTAATTTACCTACACCAGAACTGTGCAAATTTGCAATAATGGCTAGGAGACCCATTGTGAACTACTGAACCTTATGAATTACAAAGTAATTGGAAAAACACAAGGAAAACAATGTTCTGCTCCATAAGGCATTCCTAGTTCCTTTACTGGCATGGCTACAGGTCTCGTTATTTAAAATAACACTTTGCAGTATGCTGCCCTGCTTTTGAGGGGACGCTTAGCAAGAAAACAAAAAAATGCTGAAGTCATAATAAAGAGAGCAAACAGATTAAAACTAATACTGTGGTAAAAATTATGTCTAGGAAGAAATACCCAGAACCAAATGAGCTGCACTGGATTTTACAGGAGTGCAGGTTAATGAAATTACATTTGCGGCTGTTGTGCCAATCCTCACTCAGCGGTCTCTGCTTTAAGGAAGCCCCCTGGTCCATGTGCAGCTGGCACAAGGCAGAGCTCAAACTCCTGTGGCATGGGCCAGGAGCCTCCTCTGCAGCCTCTCCTCTCCTCTCCTCCTGCAGCCCTTGGAGCACTGCTGGGACAGACTGCACTTCTGACAGCTGGCTGTTGCTGGGGATGCACGGCACAAAATCATGCAGAGAAGACAGAATCCTCTGCCATAACACTGGCAGACCTCTAAATGAGCCGAGATCTGGGAATGGACAGCAACAGGAAGGAGTTCACACCACAATCTCCTGCTGGAGCACTGAGGGGCTGCACGGGCCAGGCTGCACCTTCAGGCACATCCTGAGCCCCTGACAAGCCTCAGAACTGTTGCAAAATGAGGGAAATATTGCCCTCTGCTTTGTGATTTCTCTCTACTTCCAGCTGTAATACTGGTACTCACCCCTCATATGCACAGTAATAAATGAAGAACATATACTAGATGATTAAGGTGTTTGTTTTCCCTCCCTTTCCTTTGTTCTTTCTCTGGATTTGCTACAAAACTGCTAGTTAGTGATGAATGAGTTTAATCCTTGCTCTTTTTCTAAGGTTCGTTGATTTTTTACTGGTAGTGTTATTTGATGATCTCTATTTACAAAAGGGAATTTCCTAATACATAAGGTCTGCATTAATGGGATTTTGGGCATATATAAATCATCTGACCCTGATACCCATTGCTGAATATGTATTTCTGAGATGGATAACTGCCCACAGCCCTTTTTGAAATCCATCACGGTGTTTTTTAACCCTGTTATTATTTTTAAACTCTATGAAGAACCTCCCTTTTCTCCTCCCATGAAAAAATTGTGAATGTTTTCAGCATTAGAAGAAACCAAATCCTTCTAATGATTTTGCTGATGCTTTGCTTAGGGTTGTGGTTCAGCTGCCTGAATTTTAAATCTTCATGTTATTTGCATTTGTATTACATTAGTCAGAACAACAGGCTGGCCTTACCCCCACAGATGTCTGACTCCAACAAGGGTGGGGGTTTCCTTTGAAATTGTTAAAAATTCCATAAATCTCTATCATATCATCATATCATAACATATCATATCAGCCTATTTCTCCTACTAAATTTCCCTTTTTAATAAGATTATAAACATAAGAGGTTATATATTTACAGTGTTAGGATGCACTGTCCCCAGCCTTTTTTAATCAGCATCATCAGTATTTGACCACAAGCCTGGTCCACATAAATCACGTGAGGCAGACAGTCACCCTCAATGCTGTCATACAAATTTGGCAGGCTCACCTTGAAAATAACACTGCAGTGATCACATTTTACATTTACAGAGAGGTATTCACCCTGAGGGATCCCACTCCAGCACAAGATACACCGACTCCCACTGGCAATCAGGGTCTCCAGCAGCCAAGCTGACGGGCACGCAGCCTGCACAGCTCAGGGAGAAGCAAGATTTCAGGCATGGAAACCAGCACAACCCAAAGATGCCTGTGAACCTCTGATTCAGGCTGAGCAGAATCAAAACCTCAAGGTTTCCCTGGGTAGCTCCCACTGAACTCAGCTCTGTGAAGCACAGAGGAGATGAAGAAAAATAGGTGAAAGCCAGAGCTGGGCACAAGAGGAAAACAATGGCAGTTCCTCCAGTTGAGGCAGGAAAGGAAGAGGGATTGTAAGTCTTTGAGATAAGTCTTAAGAATGGCTGGAAGGAGAGAAGAGAAATCAGCCTGGCAGGGAGACACAGCTATCCTACAAGTTACACTGTCCCCTGAGAAACACTTGTGCACCCAGAAGTTTGCCTGTTCTTTCTAAATGTGACAATTAGAGATATTCCCTCTTCACACCTACCTTACTCCAAATAGAAATTAACTGAAATTGGGTGGCAGGGGATTTGGTTTTCTTACAACATCAGGTTTGCTCTCTGACTAATGAAATGGCAATATATCTTGGCTAAAAAGTTTGGGGAGGACCAATTTATGCAGGATGGAGGAAATTCCGGCTCAGGAGTCTTTGATGCTTCTGTAAAAACCCTTTTAACACTTAGCAAATAATTATCATTTAAGGAAATTTTGAATCAGGATGACCTTGGAAATACCAAGAGATCTCTTCTCAGTTTTAGTTAAGTTTGCTGCCTTCTCAGAAAGTCCCCCGAACACCCAGGCTCCTCATTTACACAGAGAAGACTTTGTGCTTCAGGCAGAGGCACAATGAATGCTGTGAGGGCAAGAAAACATCATTGCCAGGCACCCACAGGGGAGAGTTGACTCAAGACACCTGCACACCAGAAAGCAAACGGAGGGTTCCCGTGTTTATACTGATGGTGCATCGGAGGGAAAGCACAGAGAAAACTGTGGTGACGACAGGCTCGGCTGGCTCTGCACCGCGGGGCAGCACCGCTACAATAAACACCTCCTTAGGAAGCCCCTGCAGCGCGGGTTTGTACAAAGCTCCAGTGGAATTAGCCTTTCTGAAAGCACGAGTATCAAACCTTCCAAACAAAGCACGGGTGGCACTTTCTCCTTCACCCCTGACGTTTTGATCCATGAGACTGTAAGCACCATCCCGTCAAACCACTTAATGTCTGTGTTTTGGATGCTCCAGATGTTCCCAGAGTTCCTTCCAAACCTCTTTCTGTCTCCTGGTGAACCAGGTTTGGTACTGCCACAGCAGTGCAAAACGCAGCTGACAGCACCATCGCACAGATCAGGTTCTTTGAATTTATCCAAGGTGTAGAAAAGAAATACTATAAGTAGTGCTGCCTGCTGTGTGCCATTTGGGTGGAATACATATCAGCATCAAGTATAAAAAAATTTGATTTTGTCTGACTGGAAAACATAGCATTCAGAATGATAGATCAGAAGAAAAAAACATGGCAAAGCAGGGTATATTTTGAAACATTTCCCAAGTGTTAAAAACTGTTTGAGAATTGTTATTTTCAGAGATCTAGACTCTAACACAAAACACAATGTTTTTCTGCCCTGACAGAGCAGCCTGCCTGGATGAGACAGCTACACCCTCTTCAGTAGAATATCACAGGTGGGAATGCACTGATTTTTCACCAAAGTAACACTAATAGCACACATGTTAACTACTCAATGAATATAAGGAGAAAATAAACATTATTAAAGGGTTTCAGTCCACACTACAAACATTACCGGTCTTGAAAATGTTTTGAATGTTTGCACATGGAGCTTTGTTCATATACATAGGCAGCAGAACTGTGGTAGTCAGTACCTGTATATAAACACACACATAGAAAGCTTTGCAAGGTCTGAGTCTAGTCTTCCCAGCTGTTATGAATTCATGTTATTAGAAAGGAAATAGTATTTCTGACCCAACAGCAAGAAAAGGTTTCTTAACTTTGACTGAACCAAGCACATACACTTTTGGTGAGAAACAAGTTTCACTGGTAACAGAACCACTCGTAATTTTTTCAACTCTGGTGTTCTTTCATGAAACTTCAGCTAAAACTTCATCCTTTATGCTGAAGAACCAAAAAACATACTGAAATTACAATAACTCCTGTTTGTTAAATTACAACTGCTTTCAAGATGCACAACCGAACAAAATGAAAGCTGCCTTCCTTTACCACACAAGATGCTGCTGCATTTCAAAGGGGTGATAGCCAAATGCATTCAGATGATAAGAACAAACTGTTCAAGGAATGATTCTCAGCAATGACTAATATTTGATAACAGCCATGAAATGAAAACAGTGTTAAGTTTTATTAAATTATTTTCTCCTGCCTCCACACAGAAGCATTAGCCTGTGAAGCAGAGAGCTCAACTAAATTAACAGTTGAGAAAGAAGGGTCAGGAGCTATTGCAAAATCTATTCCCAGTAATGAAATTCAAAGTCCATGGGAGCAGTTGTTTTATAACAACTGGAAGCGGGGAAAGAAAGGCAAATCCTTGTCAGTAGCCCATGAGAAGTGAAACTATCAAACTCCTCCACTTCACCGTCCTCTGCAGAGTCCCTTGACTTGATATGTGTTGCTGTCCCTGGTTCTCAGGTCAGCTCACAGAGACCTCAGAGATTCCATCTCCCCTTTCCAAACAGGAAGGGAAGTGTTCCCAAAGCACTTGCTCTAGGTAAAACATCTTCTAGTTTGGCCTGCCCAGATGCCATCACCCATAGACAAACATTTGGCCATCCTGTCCCCATGCCAAGGCCAGGTTGGATGGGGCTTGGAGCAGCCTGGTGCTGTGGAAAGTGTCCCTGCCTATGTCAGGGGCTGGAATGAGATGAGCTTTAAGGTGCCTTTCAACCCAAACCATTCCACGATCCTCTGTGCCCACTGGATATGGTCCCATAGTGGGGTGAGTGTGTCACCCATGAGGAACCCAGCAGAGTTACAAGGACTGCAAACAGCTGAGAGTTCTCCCAGTTCAGACAAATAAATAAAAGAAAGTAACACGGTGCAATCAGTGTGACGAACTCCTTTTGTTCCTTCTTGCTGGGCCAGTGCTGTAAAGCCCACTGTTTAGTCATCTCAGAGCTAATGATACATCTACTCCCAAGTTTCTTTGACCCATTATTTTTATAAGTAACTGAATGAGTTCAGTCTAGAAAGATTTTAAAAGGAAGACACCTTGTTTGTGAGCTATAATTATCAGCCTAGAGAGGAGATATCTGAGACTAGAAAATTTCAGGAGAAAAAAAACCAATTAAAATCAAGATGCCATGCCTGAAAAATGGTGAGCCACATTCACAGTGAAAATCAAATCTAACCTTCATGCAGCTGGGTAGACCACTCATGGGTATTGTGGATTTATCAGCAATTGAGCATCTAAATTAGAAAGCACAATGTTCCTCCACAGGTTCTCAGACTCCATATAGGAAACACTGGATGGAACTTGTGGTATATTAATGAGAAAGTCACACAAACTCCTGATCTTAGTATCTTTAAACTGTTAACAGTATTCCCTGCCCAATGCTGCCATCCCTACTGAAGCCTCTGCAATTGGCCAGATGAAAAAAAACAAATCTTGCATGATAACAAATGAATTTACTACCCAAAAAGATCAATTACAAAGGCTCGTAGATCAGAGACACTACTAAAGATACACAACTTCAAATACAGGCACACTTTGCTAAAATATGAAATGCCAATTAATTTTTTAGCTGTTCAGCTCAGTCATTAATACCTGCTCTGGGATCACTTTATGACATGGCAAACAAAGGAAAGATGAGAATTGAGCCCAAGGCACTGTGGCTGTAGAAAATGACAGCCTGTGCATAACCAGTTTTCTTGCCCTTCCTACTCTCTGCCTGCAGGGATCTGAACCCTCAAATCTCACTCTGATTAAACTCCATGTGTAAACTCCATCAGAAATATCTGTTTACTTATATTTTCTTGGTAAAAGAAGGGGGAAACAAACCCAGATGTGTGTATACATAACAGCAAAATCCTAATTCATGTGAGGCACCTACTGTGGCAGACCTGATGAGACAGAGAACTCACAGCTCTGAAGAGATCTGCCCAGATCCCACGGCTGGAGACACAACCCCAGGTGACTCCCTGAGCTGCCACAGAAAGGATGGATCATTCTGCAACTTCACACCTCTCTCTTGCATGCTTGTTTCCTCTGAGCTCTCATCTGAGCCGTGATTCTGCTTCATACAGTTATGGGGCAAATTGCCTCTGCAGTGCTGCCCACAGAGCCTGCACAGTCACTGGGAACAGAGAGAAAGCATTAACCAGCCTTGGTCCCAGGAAAGAACGCAGCAGCTGCCCAAGTGTGTTTCTGTAACAGGCCCAGGGATGCCTCCATGGTGTTAAGAACGTTTGTAAACCTTCTTCATAACTATTAATTACTTGGGAATACAAAAACCTAAGGAGTTCACAGGCCAGATCTGCCTTGGCCTATTTACACAACACGTTGTTTTGCTGCCAGTTACTGTGCCTGAGCTGTCACGGCAGATTTCCTTCCCGATCCAAGCCTGGATGTGCAGTGACAGGCATGTTTGTGTTGGAGCATTACTTATGCAGGCCAGAAGGTCTCCGTGTCCCCTCTGCTTCTTCAAGGGCGTCTTTCAGCTCTAGCTGTCTGTGCTATAAATACTGCAACCTGGGCTGGCTTCTCAGCACAGCCCCCCTGGCTGTCAGCGTACAATAGGAACACGCAAAGGTGTGGAATGCACTCGGACTAGAACAGACCCATCAGCTGGCAGAATGGCCATAGACCACTTGAAAAATTATTTAATAGTTTTAGAACTTTGCAGCTTATTCCCTTCAACTTCAAAGCATCACAGCTTTTTTACCCCAACATTGTGTAAGTGGTACCACCCTGTTCCAAACACCACCACCTCCTGACCTGACCTGATCACACATAAGTGTGCAACCCTGCAGGGTGATAACAGTGGGCTTGACCCCTCCTGATACTCACTACCTCCTTTTAGCTCCCTATCCAAAATACAAACAAGAAATCCAAGCTATGAAAATATTCAAGAGCAGTGTCTATTAATGAGGATCTGCAGTGTTGGTTATGGTCACCAGTAAGAAACCTACAGCTTGGAGATTAGGTGTGGTCTTGGATTAAACTTGGTTCTGGTTTAATTCCTGAGAGACACGAGAGATAAACTGTGAAAGAAGTAACATAGGCAAAATGGCTTGGCCTTAAGTGGAGGACAACTAGAAGATTTAGATTAACTCCACAAAAATTATGGGACTCTGGCTTTTTTTTTTTCTCTGGCAACTCTTTAGCCAGTTTTTCTCACCCTCTGGTTGTGTTGCTATTTTCAGTAGTCCCTTGTAAGGGTACAGAGGTCTCTAACTAAAGTGCATTAGGCTTTTTAAAGCACCTAGATGGGCCAAAACATTGCCAAAATTATGTACTCTGATTTTCCTTTCCTGTCATTTTCCAAGCAGCTGCTTTCTCTCTTTGAGCACATAGAAGGATTGCAGTGCCTAAATTTAATGTTAAAGGCAGAGATGCTGCAGATTTCCAACAGACGGGCTGGACTCCCTTGAGACTCACAGCTACTTATCAGGCCCTGAAAAGCTCTGGATATTGTTCTTGATCCTCTAGCATACCTCTGCCTCTTGTTTTCTAACACCTTCTGAGAGAACATCATCCCTGCGTGTCCCCTTCTGCAGTGATCTGACAATGCAGACCAGCAGTCCATGTCCTCCCTCCTGTTTGCAGAGACTCTGCTCCGAGGTCAGTGTCCTCTCTGGCAATTTGTTCCCATCAATGCTTTTTTTTTAATTGCCTAGGAAAATTGTCTGTGGCAGACCCATGGTGTTTCACTAAAATCCAGGGAGCATTAGTCAGAAAAGGGCAGAGTCGTTAAGGAAAAATATTGGAAGTGTGTTCATCTCTCCCAAATGCACTGTAATATTTTCTAACTGTGACTTACACGTTACAACAGTGGCTCATGGAACAAGTTCACACTTACACATTTTAAGGCATATTCTCTTCTAGTTCACTGCAGGTGACTTCTAAAGCTCCTAAGAGAGAAAGAAATTAGATTTCAAGGACATGTTTTGAAGATACCCAGAGTGATCTAAAAGGCCTCCTGTGGATTACCATCCTGACACCAGAAACAGAAGGTTCATGGCATCGTGCTCTCTATGAAGACAAATTAGTTGCAACCTGACCAGAAACAAGCAAAAATCTGCAGTTCAATAGAGGAACCAATGCATAGGAATAACCAACACATAAGAATGAAACTCTTGTTCAAATAAAATCATTTCAGAGGTAGGACAAATTGTCTGTGCTGTAAAAGACTTTTCTTTCTCCAGGAGTCCAGGTGGTGACCAGCTTCCAACACTGCCCCAGCAGTGAATTTGAAGGTGACTGCTTTTTCTTCCTTTTTCTTTCTATGAGGATCCCAGTGACCTTTAGAATTTCAGCATAAAGCTCAGGTCTTTTTCCAAAATGTAGCCTATAAGAGCTTCTATCTAGTCATAAGGAATACTTACACAAAACTAAAATAATTAGCACATCACTGGTATTTAATAAAACCATCAGCATTAACCACAAACACACACACAAACTCTAGTGCTTGCCTGCAGAAGAGATGGTGTTATTTCACTGAATTGGTCCCTTATAGATATCCACATATATCCCTAAAATCTGTTCTGTTCTTCAACAAGGGGAGCGCAATAACCATTTTTGGTTATGTGCTTTGGTTATTTTTATTTTTGCATTATCTCTGAGGTGTATGGAACATAAGCAGGTTCATTAAGCAATTACCTCTATGTGGGCCAGTAGAGCAGCAGCTTTGATGAAACCCTGAATTCCTGATCCGGAATCACACCTCTGCAAAAGACCCTTTGATCACACACAAGCAAAGGAATTACCATTTCATGTTCTTTCCTGAAGCTGGTAAATGAGGAAAACCCATGCTTACATTCTCAGAGACATTCTTAACTAAAAATAGAACAACTGCAACAGCAACATCGCTGCACGGTGTGTGTAATCTGCTTAAGTACTGCATAGGGGATGTCTCTGATTCCAAAAAAATACTCTAGACATAACCTACAGATACTTTAAACACCAGTGCCAGTATATAAGGATATATATATATATATATATAAAAGGACCGTTGCTGCCTGCAGCCCGGCATTTACCCCAGCCACATGGGAAATCTTCTTCTAACTGTCTGAAGGAGATTAGGAAAGAATTAGGAGCAACTCAGCTGACACATCCAAAGCTCATGGAAAGTGGAGTGAAGCTGGGGCAGCAAGGAGAGCCCGGAGCAGGGTTCTGAGGCACTCAAAGCCGTGCTCTCAGGGCGCCCACGCTCCAGCTGCTCCCCTCAGGGTGACCCCGCATCCCAACACGAAGCTCCTCAGCCTTACCCCTGCCTTTCCTGGATGTGTTCAAGTGGCTCCTGAGCCCAGCTCAGTTCTGTCTCCCCTCACTCGTCCGGGGCCCGTCTCCCTGAGCCAGTCTCAGCCCATGGCACACTCAGATCCATCAGCTCAGCAGGCAGGCAAAGGGCCCAGCCTGGCTCCCCACAGCCCACGCCAGGAGACAGAAATGGGCACAAGTGACAGGAGATGCTTCTCCTCTCACTCTGGGGTCCCCATCCACTTCCCAAATCCTGTTGGAGGACACCTTATGCCATCCAACACCAAAAGCAGTAGTTTTGTGTCCTGCTGACGGCAGCCAAAGGTATCCTGCAAGACCTTCCTTTTGTCTAACTGAAAACTGAAAGTCTGTATTTTCCCAGCACCTTGGAACAAATCAAAAACCATCACCTCAGTACCAATGCAGTTACACCTGCATGAAACGAGAGCTGGAGGAGCTGAGAGCAAAGTGGTTCTATTCCAGGGAAGAGCCTTCGGCAGCTTCTCCACACAGGGATGATCTGCACAGAAAATTGCCCAGTGGCCACAGAGACTGGAAACTCTATTTCTGCCTTGCTGCGTAGAAGAGATCAATATCATAAATCTGAAGTATTAAAATAAGCAAAGCCCTAAGTTGTTCAATTAACATGAAGCAATCAAGGTGAGAGTTCTCTTTGAAAAAGTCCTGAGGCACAGCTTGGGTTCAAGGATGTGATGGAATGAAGGTATGTGACCTGTTTAGGGGGAAAAAAAGCATGGAGTTACATGGAGCATGTAAAATAAGATTTTCCTCAAGTTCCAGAGCTAAATACGATACATAAGATTGTTAAGTTCAGTCTTGAACAACACTCCTGGATAGATGAAGCCTTAGTACCTACATTCTTGGGGAACAAAGTTTTGCTACAGTCTAGATCTTAAAAAATTATTCTACTTAAGATTCCTAAAATTCCAGTTGAATTTCAGACATTTGAAAAGTTGAGTAAAAGTACATTGGTGCACTTTCAGGTTGAGAAAAAAGGCTCAGTTACAAAGAGGAAATGCTGCACCAAAATTGTCTTGATGTCTTTTTTTGTAAAGATGCTTTTAATGTAATATACAGTAACATCATTAATGCATTTTACACCATTGAGAGCCATAGAGATAAACTGTGCTGGGGTGATACAAAAATCCCAGATTTCTACAAAGGCAAAGCAATAAATATCATCACTTATTGTACAGAAATACACAAGAATTCCAAATGTGAGAGCAATGAATATCTGTAAATGGCTTCCTTACTCTTTTCTCCTTTTTAAGGTAAAACAGTTATAAGGTATGGTTCTTTATTTGCAGCATTCCCAAAATCTGCATTCACCTTTCTCCAAAAAATGTGGATGGGGAATGGGAAGGAGACAAGGAGATACAGAGGGGAAAGTCTTCCCCCTGTTGCTCTCTACAGCTTTCTTGAGCTGCTCATGCCTGAGACACAAGCAGCAGGTGTGGCAGCTGCCCAAACACCCACCTGAGCCCAGGTACAGCCTCAGCAAGGTGTTCCAGCAAAGGAAACGCTGAGTTTATCTGTCCCCAAACCAAATTCCCCCTCCCACTGCCATAGGCAGCAACAATACCTCAGTCACAGAGCCTTTCTTCATTATATACCCACCCGGCTGCCTCCAGGCGAGAGGAGCAGATCATTCACCTGCATGCCCTGACTTCAAAAAAGGGATAGAAATTTCCATTTTAGCCCTAAAGAGACAACTTTTTCCTTGAACTACTGGATGCTTCAGTGGCTTCACTTGAAATCCTGAGCATTCAGCAGCATTCCTCTTCCCAGGGTCATGGAACGTTTATCTTTCCAAATCACTCAGTGCAGCTGTAATCAAACAGTATCTCAGCTGTAGTCCTTAGGTTTACATCTTACTGTCTGTCACTTCCTTCACAGGCTTACAGGAAGTCAGAGCCCTCTGTCCTTCACATCTTCTCTCACTGAAAACATATCTAGTTAAAGCCAAAAGACAGCTGATGGAGCTTGTCATGCATGACTAGAAGATTTAAGATAATTTCCACAGCTGAATGTTTTCCATTACCTTTCTTTCAGCTGCCAAGTGGTTGCTCATGCAAATTAGTTGTCCCATAAGTAAAAGCACTTCAAGGAATGCACTCAGTACCCCTCCAGATCGTTAGATTAAAAGTTCTTATGATATCTGCTTTAATTCAGTTCTTACTATGAAAACTACTAGGTTAATCAAAATATGACGGAGCCCACCATCTATTTTTAATTAATAAATTACAAGTTATAGTGTAATCAGGAAGATTTCATGAACATTAAAATGAAGTGCTCATCCGATGATCCATGAATACAATTTTCAGCTGAGGATCATGCAACAATGCCAGACGAAGAACGTAATTCCAGGCACAAATGTGACTGTTCCTGCAACACTGTAATAAGGTGGCCTTGAGATCACATAAAAGCTTTAAAACAGTAATGTTGCACTATTTCAGAAAGTATTTAAAAGTGTGTTTAAAATTCAGCATGTCTTTCAGTCCCATTAAAAGAAATGTCTTTTAAACCTATCCATAAATCTAAATACAGACACCAATTGTTCCCTGACTAGACAATTTAATTAAACATTTATTTTTGAGCAGGGGTCTGAGCACCTCAGGAAAGCAGCAGCACGGGCAGTAGCACCCAGAGCCCCCCACTGTGCAGACCAGCTTTTTGGCCATATCCAGGTAGAGCCCAAATCTTTGCATAATCCTGGAAATACCTCCTCAGACGTTTGTTTTGTTTACGTGAGTCTCCTCATCAGCCTGAAGAGAGCTGCTGCTTTCTGTAAAGTGAATGACATGTCTGTAGGCTGGAGACTGATGTTTATATTCCCTTCGGTGACTCAAAGGAAAAATTAAACCTTCTGCCTTACAATGGCTTCATCTCTTTGACTCAAAATGTCCAGACAGGGCTCTGCATCAACCATTCACTGCAGATACGCCTCGTGTTCAAGGATGGCTCTGGAGAGGTCTGAAGTGACTGTACGTCTTTAAAGAAAACTTTTAGTTCAGGAAGAGCTTATAATTACTCACACTGAAAGTCTGAGAATATGATCTTCACACAGAGCAGCAGGACAATAAAGAGAACGAGCAGTAGCATGACCAGTTTCACTAAATAACTGGATCTTGTTGTGACTCCATTTTAGTTAATGAAAATACTTGTTCAATACGAAAACTGGAACCCTGACACCCCTACTGTGACAAAGCAACCTCAGAGTGCATCCTTACGGCACTGGCTGGTTGGGCTGCACAACTCCCTGAACCCAGCAGAGCAAATTCTCCAGCACAGAAGAACATGGTACTCTAAGAATCAGCCTTAAAAAAAAAAACTTGCACAGGAATCCCATTCACTACAAAAGGTGTTCACACATACTAAGTACATTTATAGGTTGTCCTGAAGAAAAGAAAAATTCTTGCATTTTCAAAAACTTTTAAAATTGATATTGAACAATTCAAATTGCTTTGAAAAACAAATCAGGTTGTGGGTCCTGATACTGGAGGATATTTAAAAATTCAAGCCAACAGATAAATATTGCAAATTATTTCAGTCATGGACTAAAATCTCTCTGATGTCTGGGGGAACTTAAAACTCACCAACTCTTTTGAAATAAACACTGATACTCTTCCCCCAGGTTCAAAGAAATTGGAGAATGATACCAATTCTGTATTTAAATCAGCCCATGAGGATTAGGCAAAGGTAGCTATTATCTCTGCAAAGCATGTGTATAACAATGAACATTTCAAGAGAAAATCTTCCATTGCAGTAAAATTTTATGAGAACAAGAAAAACAGTAAAACCTTTATCTCAGACACCTTATGCAACATTCTCCTCCTAGCAGCACTTTTCTCTCTGATGGGTTTTACAGTATTCTTATTCAAGAAACCATTCTTTCCAAAATGCTAAATTTGCAGGGGTATATTCTCATTTCACTGTGTTTTAAAAAACAATACTTCTGTTTGAGAGATGTCAAAGCTTTTTGGTAGTGTAGATGAGGTAAGATACAGTATCTTTTATTGGCTCTGTTTTAAAAGTCTTGAAGAACAACAGTTCTCACTGATTACAGCTTGGTTTGGAAAAATGTGATTTTTACTTAAGGTAATAACTAATTCACCAGCTACTTTACAGTGTAATATTGGGATTTGGCTCTGACAGTGACGTGACTTTTATTATTAGGGAGTTATTTGGACAATAGGCATTTTTCTTAAGCTAAATCCAAACAAGTGCCAAGAACAAGTCCAATCAATTTGTACTGCCATAGCTCCCAGGAGCTCCCAAGACTGTACCATGAATTACTTCCATGTCTAACCACTGGGAGAAGTATTCTGTCACCTATAACAGCAAGGATAACCTTGAAAATGCCCCATATCAGAGCAATATGTGGGTTTAAACCCAGAAAAGAGCTTTTATTTCTAAATTTTGAATTTTTTCAGTCACTTCCATAATTCCAGTGTCTCACCTAGAACATGTCAAAAGTTTTAAAGCAAAAGTTTCTTTCAAAACAGAACAGTTTAGAAAAAGATGGGATGTGGCACTCAGTGCCATGGTTTAGTTGATGAGGTGGTGTTAGGTCATAGGTTGGATTTGATGGTCTCAAAGGTCTTTTCCAACCTAGTTAATTCTGTGATTCTGTAACATTAAGGGTTTTTGTATCACACTTGATATTTTCCATATTCCAATTATAAAGAAAAAAACATAGAATCAATTCAGAAAAAAAAATTACTGAAATACAAATTTCCTTTAATTAAAAAAAATAAAAATAAAAAAAAAAGTGATACTTTTCCAAATCCAGAACTTTAAAAGAGTTTCTCTGTGACACAAAGTCAGGTTTACAGTTCTTATCTCATCCCCCACCCACACCAGCGTGCAAACACCTCCCCAGCAGTCCTGCAGATCTGGCCACCAGTGAGTCCCCTCATGCTCATCTTACCAGCTCCTCTGATGCTGACAGAATGAACAACTCTGCAAACCCTCTGTGAAAAATGCTATTAAATTATGGACACATGAGAAAATTTTTTTTACTGTTCAAACTTGACCTGTTCCTTCTTTCACATTGATTTTTCCATTTTCCCTAGGTAAAGTGATAAATCTTGGCTGCCCGACAGCATGTAGAGCAAATAATTACCCATTGGATCTTCTCTGCTATGGAACTGCTTGCTAGAGTACCTTTGGAGAATGTTTATTTCTCTGGAAATATAAACATACTTGAGAATATGTTTGTCTGTAGAACTTTCTGCTGGGAGGTCAAATTCCTGCCATTTCTTCATTTCCTGGATTCTCTACCACATACCCTAACAGTGCAGATTAACATTGGCCCCATCCTGGTGTTAGCAATTAGAGGCATTGGATGGGTCTGAGTGGGTTTGATTGCTCTAAAACAGATTTTCCTATCAGATATTGAATTCAGGATTAAAATTTTTAATCCTCTCCTGGAAACTGACTTTTCTGGGTTCTGCTTTCCTAAAGCAAAAGAGAATATTCCTAAATTGTCCTTCCCTTTCCTACAGCAGGGGATTGCTCCTTTTTTGAGGAATTTGGTCTTAAGTTCAAAGGCAAATTGTCATGGAAATTGTACCTGCAGGAGCTTGCTCCGAGCTGGATCCTCCTGCTGGCAGCTCTAAAGATTCCCCACAGGATTTACTGAAAGGTGATAAATGTTAGCTCTTTCAAGACAGGATGCTGTCACAGAAGTTCTGCAAGGAAACTGTGGAAATTAATTTCCCCTTTACATAAAAGGTTAATTACAGAGTCTTGGGAACATGTTTGTTATTTACTACAAGCAATAAAGAGCCCACCTTTGACTTGGATAGCAGTTTAGCCCAGAGATTAAGCTTCCTGCTACTCCAATTTTGCATCTGAATAAACTTTGATGTGGAGAGGGGACAGGCCCATCCCACGTGCTCCCGGTGACCTGCTTGAGGAAGGTGATGTCCCCAGCACTCATCCTGCCCACCATTCCTGGTGGATAGATGGACACGAGAGGATGCAGCCAGCCCAAGGGGTGCAGCCAGCTGAGGGCACAGCCCTCTGTGACCTGGAAGTCTCTGGCAAGGAGCACAGCTTGTCCCTGGATGAGCCACTTGGGCACAAAGGATCATTCCTGATGCCAAGCACAGCTTTGGTTTTGGCCAGAGCTTGTGGGGCTGGCTTGGTATCGCTGCAGCATTCCCAAAGGCACCAGAGGCCTCTGACGTGCACCCTGCAGACTTCAGGGACCAGGTTTGGGGCCAGCTGAGCAGGCTGCCAGGAGGCGCTGGAATCATTCAGCAACTGCTTCGACCACCCACCGCCTTTCTCCCAGCTTTGTGCTCCCAGCGCTTCACAGCAGCGGCTGAATTTCATGAGGTGAAGATTTGTTTGGCTTTGGTTTTGGGTTTTTTTTCCTGACAATCTGTATACAAGCTGTTGTATACAACACTTTCCTTTGTGGCTGTGCTGACACCCAAGGACAGGAACCCTGAGGGCTGCGGGGACCTCGGCAGCCCGAGCATGGGTCGTTCATGCTCTGGGGAGGGAAGGCTGGGAAGTCCTGCCTCCACTCCTGACAAGAATACAAAATGGCAAGAGGTCCTATTTTTAAAGGCCATCATCCTGCTGCTGTCGGACCACACTTGTGTCAGCAGTAACCCACAGCAGCTCCCTGGATCTGCTGGGTCTTCTATGGCAGAAAGCTGCCTCCATAATATGCCCTCAGGAAAAAAAGCTGGGCTAACACCTAAAATTGCTGCAACATGCCTCTGTCTTAAGGTCTCTCTCAGGGAAACTGAAGTCTGTGGGTAAAAAAAAAAAACAAAAAACAAGTATTTGTATTATACCTGTGTCCTTAAATTTGCCATGACTGATCCTACAAAGGAATTCCAGATCTGTCCAGGAGAGAAAAAGAAGAAAGCAGAAACAAGATGCCAATAAACAGCCAAGGTGTAAATAGGACATACACCCTCACAGAAACATGGAAAAAATCAGAAAAGCTTTTAAAAGAGTAGCTTCATGGTCTTATATTACAAATGAACAGTTACAAGGAAGCTAGCATTTTCTTAGGCTCTCCAGGTTAAGAATATATTTTTAAGACTTTAGATTAATGAGACCTAATGCACTCACTTAAAGCACGAAAAATTTTTCTTTAATTACTCAAAAGAAAAACCCAATAATTAATAGCCACCAGAAATAATAAATCAGACAGTGTAATCTCATTTTCATTACCCTTATTAGCTCAAGAGATTGGTAGCTCAAACCCAATTTCATTCTTCCAGAAATAAATACACTCTTATTTTTAGCTCATTTCCCAAAACTTTTCTGTTACTGTGCTTGGGCTGCCTGCCTGTTTGTCCACTCTGATAAGTTTGGAGCCTGCTGGCCAAGTTCGACTTGATTTAATGACAGTATAGTAGATCCAGAGATGTTATTGTGAGACCTGTTTTGTGACCAATCTCTGGCCACAAAGGACTCAAAAAAATGCCCCTATTTTGGCAGGCAGCAGCAGCATGATGTCAGACCTCTTTACCTGACTGCACAGGAATGCATGGGCACAGGGAGAGAGAGGGAATACAGAACCACATGTGAGCATATAGACAGGTCTATAGAGGCACTGCATGGAAAGCCCACGCAGTCACCAAATATATCTGTGATTTCAAATGGAATCACTTACTATCATACCATACTTATTTATTCTCAAAAAAATGAGATTATTTTAATACTAAAAATATTCCATTACCTACATGAAAAAAAATACATTAGAAAATTTCATGACACTGCCCCAAAATCCCCACAAAGCAGGGAAACAATCCTTAGCAAGCTGATGAGCAGGTTGTGTTCTATGAAGGAAATTCCTAACTTGTTGCTTTCAACCTATTTCATGTTACTACTAAAATATTTACTGAATGGATATGATGCAGTATCTCCTTCTCTTTACAAAACTCTCCTAAGGCCAAAAATAGGTTATGACTTAATAATTACATGCACCACATTGGAAGTCAGTGAAATACTCTCTGACCAAGACCAAAATAACAAGTAGTGAGGTGTCACACTTCTATTTTTAGGAACAGATTATGTTTTTATCTGTGCATTGGCAATGACTACTTTCTTTATGCATCAATTCTGTAACATGATCCACAATTAACTAAGTGAGATGTTTGATACACAACCTTGTGACAGTGTTTATGGCAAATACTGCAAAGTTAATGGCCAGCATTACCCAGAGGTTGGGCTGGAACACCAGGCAAACACCAAGGTTCTCCCAAGTGCCTCTGTAGCTGAAGTGAACCAGCAAAGGGGCATGAAAAAATGGATCACAGTCACAGGAGGCAGCTACCCCTACAGTCCCATCCATGTTCTCCCTGGTCAGAGCACTTGCAGTTGATAGCACTGGACTTGCACCGGGAGAAAAAAGTCTTTGATCAGCAGAAAGGAGTGAGCAGAACCCACAGAACCTCTCAAAGCCCTGCATTTATGGCAAAGACAGCACCCACCTTGAGTGTTGCATACACTGCAAAGAAACAAATGAGGAACAGGCCAGGAGCAATGGAGCAGCACAAAACAAATCAACAGCACAGTCACTTGTCCCTTACCATTTAGCAGTTGAACAGAACTGGCAGTGAAAGGGTATAAAAGGCCCCAAACACCAAGAAAACTTAACAATCCCAGCATCAAGGTGATTCCCAGTCTGCCTGGGAGGAATGATCTGGGGAGGGACCATGCTGAGGACAGTGGCTGGCTGGATTTCCTCTGCCTTGGCTCACCAGGGAATGGAGAGCCTCTGTGAACATGGAGTGAGAAACTGCAAGAAAAAGAAGAAAATCAGTATTTACAAACTCACAGGAAAAGTTTTCACAAGGACTTGTTATATTTCTACTCAAAGCTTGCTGCACTATGCAATGGCCTTCTATGTTTGCTTTTCTTTTCCTTCATTAATTCTGATGTTGACCATTATCACACCCTGCTTTCTGCAGTAATTACAGCAGACCAGAGAGATGAGCCTGAACCTTCAATGGATGCAAGTAGCACTTGACTTCACGGTGTTCCAAATCAATTCTCTGTAGTGTGGGCTTATCTAGAGCAAAACAAAAGAAATCTGTGAGAAACTAAGTGCAGCAGAGAGTGAAATGCAGGTTGGTAGGTGCTGCAGATGAGGACCCTGGCAGTCTTTTGAGGAGGATTAACCATGTTAGGGTGCAGATACCTGAACTCCTGCTGAATGCACTGGACAGTGTAAACTCAGGGTGTGGTTCTCAGCCCAGACCCAGCATGGTCAATCTCACAACTGCTTAAACACATGCTAAAGGGATTATCTGGCCAACAAGATTTTTCACGTGGTGCCAGCTCACCTTCAAACACGTGGCAAAATGTGGGCAATAAATTCCAGGATGCCAGCATAACATCCTGCATGACAGCACAGCACTGAGCAGCTCCAGCTCTGTCAGCGTCACACACTGTGACAAATTCAGACTCACCTCTTTTTGCCTTAAGGAGCATTTGACAAAAAACCAGCAGCATGTTGAGGTGCTCTAAACCATCCTAGCCAGGACTAAGATGGGGATGTGACTGAGAAGTCCTTCATACTCCAGGTTTGGGGATTTCTCATAGACCTTTACCAGCTCTGTTATCACAGATGTGCACACGTGTGACAAAGCTGGAGATCTGAAGTTCACCAGGTGTGGCACCATGCTGAGGGAAGTGTTCATGGCTCTTGGTTCTCTTCAGCACCTGAATCTAAAACTTGCAGTTCAAGGCTCCATTTATTTAAATCTAACAATTTCTCTAGTGACTCGCCAGCAAATAGGCATTTTCTGCACTCTTTAGTCCAGCAGGATATATACTTTTCAAAAAGTAAAAACTTGTATTTCCTTGACACAAGGGAGTTATACTTAAGTTATAACTTAAGAGTAAGTAGATAAACTCCAAAATGATGTCATTTTTACAATTGCTGTGCTGGTTACTCTATGTACAATGCCTTTACTAGCTTATAGCAAGTAAAATCTTCTCTAAATGGAAAGATGCATGAGCATTTGCCAGAAAAAATGCTTTGTTATTTCCCTTAAAACTCTCATTTTTCAGTATTTTAGTCCACGTTTAGCCTGCAGCCCCTTATTCCACATAATCTTCATTAACTTTTGCCACTAACATTTCATTAACTTTTACTACTAATAATTGCTCACAGAAGTCTAAAGCAAAAGATGAACCTGGGAATACAAAACACCTGTACAATTTTATCCCTTATGCAGCATGCATAAAAGGAATGCGGTTTCTCTTTCTCTGCCTCCCAGGGGGATTCACTGCTCTGAAGAACCCCACGCCTGGAGAAAATATCTTTTCCTTACCTTTCTTATTTGCCTGTAACTCTGAGAATAAAAGCAATAGACTTTTGCAGGACAGCCGAACTTCAAACTGGCCTGGTGAAAGGGACAAACTCCTCTGCAGCCCTTCTGCACCCCATGGGAGAGATTTTGATTGCAGCCTCACCAGTAAAACCTTGGACCAGTTTCAGCGTAGCAGAGCTGTTATAAATTCAGGAGAGCACAGCAGAGCTCAGGGTGGGGCCTGTCTCAAGTGGCAGTTTCACACAACAGCCATGTATCCCTTCTGCCTGGGCCATCTCTTGAAGTCTGTGAGCAAGAGCGCACTGCCACTGCCCGCTCAGAGGCAGGGTGACTCCTTCTGCCTGTTGCCACTCCCCAGAAATGCAGGAATTCCACCTACCAGAGACTACAGCTCCACGTGGCAAAGTAGGAAGGTAAGAGGGAGGGTACAAATTAAACTCAACAGCACTGGAAGTGCTTCAGCATCTACTTGCAGCAAGTCCTACAAGGACACTTGTAAATGGTTTGGAGTTATTTTAGTAAGAATGATCTAATAGTCAAATTGGTTTTGGAGAGATCCTTGTTATCATGGGCAGCATGAAACGGAGGGAGAATTATGCTTTCTCCTGAGTCTCCTGTATTAAAGTTAATTTCATCAGGATACTCATTGCCTGGGAATACCCAGCCCTGTGAAAACCTTTCTTTTCATGCATTAGTGAATTATGTTTTAATTCCTCATTATCAGTGATGGAAATGCTATGCAGAAAACCTGTCACACATAGATGATTTGGGACCATGCACCCTTCTTTGCCAGCTGCCTCCTCCAAGGAGCTGCTGTGCTCCACACTGTCCTCACACACCTGAGCAGCACCTCGATTAACAATTCTGTGTATCATTACCTGGACTGAATACGGAAAAAATGCAATAATAAAGTGCCAGCTAGAAGGCTGGCTTTCCATAAATCATAATAAAAATGTTTCTCTATTCCAAGTTTAAAGCCTTTAAAGGCGTTCCTACTCCACTGCTTATTGAATCTTGTGGATGTTTCTTATCTCATCTACTTCTCCTTGTCTCATTTTGCTAGACACCCTCCCTGTTGGATAAAGTCATCAGGTCTTTGAATAAGGAGAAACAATTTCTTTCACTTGATTAACTGCACGACTTAATGCTATCAGCTCCATTAGGAAACAGGAGCATGAGACAGGCTATCAGGGAATCAAAGTCAGTCACAGCCACACAAATCTCTGCAGCAGCACCATGAGGTTTGACTAATCAACTGCACATTCCCAGGGAGTTTGCCTCCAATAATAAAAATATTTCATGCAGCTTTCAAAGGTATTGTGCCACACAGGAGATGGACAGTAAAAACAAAATACCTACAGCATCAATTCTTATGTTAAATACAGAGCTTGAGATGGGTAAGGTGCAAACTTGGGGCAATTCAGATATGAGCATATGCTCTTATGAAAAAGATATATGTAAGCAACTGCAATTATTAAAATGAAATAAATTAACTTTGGCTCTATCCAGGTGCAACTGGTCAGGAGAGCACCTATTGCAGAGTGAACTCTCAGCTGCCTGAAGGCGGAAGAGTCCTGCCCGGGTTTTCACTAACTAATAACTCACTAAGTGCTTCTTGGTACGCGTGAGGTCTAAGCCAGTGATAACCTGCTCAGTGGTTGCTGAGTGTTTGAAAGAGAGCTGCCCACTGCACCAGGTGGGTGTGTTCAGGTCCCAGGGAGCCACACCGTTCTGCCAGTGAGGGCCCCACAGCACATGCTGGACATGGCCCACAAACCCCGAGCTTTTCTGGAGCCACTGCCTCCAGTGCAGCTCCAGTGCCCCCAGCCCCTCCTGCCTTCCTGTGCCTCCAGCCCATGGACAGCTGGGCTGCAGGGAGGGTTGGAAGTTTTGGTGGGGAGGAGAAGTGCAGCACGCTTTTGCTTTTAAACCAAACAGTTTGGTTCGATCACTGATACACACAAGCTATTTTTGTCTTATGGCATTAATCAACTGATTCTGGTACATCAGTATCTACGTCAAAACTGTCACATGTGATAGATATCTCAGGAAAAGGAATTGGCACTGATAAAGTCTAATAAGGCCAACCAGGACATCAGAGAAACATTGGAAATTTGGAGCCCAGGCCAAGAACCCAACTTGGTATGTTCCTGTCTGAAAATAACCCTTGTACCACCTCAGAGCCAGAAGCTGCCCAGAATAAACCTCACTACAGCTACCAAGAACATGGAGTGAACTGCAAAGTAATAAACTCATCATGTGCCAGGGGAAAGCTGACTGATTGCTGCAGTGCTGATTAGTCGCTCTCCCTGCTCTGGAAAGCATTAGCATGAGAGTAGAAGGCAGTTTTGATAGGCACTGAAACATCAAGGTTATGTCTTTGGCAGTGTGGCTGAGGTTATTGGCCCAGGAAAGGCTGGTTTCAGCTCATTATCACAACCTCTCCCCCTCCTGTTGCCCATACCTCTGTGAGGGTATGGCACAACCACCCCAAACAAGAAACCAGTCCAGTCATGGGCACTTCCAAGCAAGCACTATTCTTCCTGCCTGCTGAGGACACTGCTCTCACACAGCTAGAAGGTACAGTAACTTACTCCACACTCTGCAGCAGCTGCTTGCCAGAGATTAGGACTTCCAGCACTTTTTTTTTTTAACTAAAAGAATTTACAACTTCAATTCCCAGTCAATTCTCAGTCCCACTGCTGTTCAGCCATCTGACAGGAGCACACCAAATCTCATGTTTTGGAAATTCATGTATATATATATGCATATACATATATATATATATGTCTGTGTGTGTAAGTTCCCAAGTAAGATATATTCGTTATCTGAAGCCCAGCCTCCAGGCCTCTTTCAAAGCTGCTCAGCTCCAGCCATCACATGCTGCAGGAGGAAGCAATAGGTCTCATACCCAAGGAGATTAATTCTCCAGAGCTTTTCTAATTAGAGACACCAACTCCTTGCCAAGGAAATGTGCTTGCTGCAGCTTATTTTAGCTCTGCAGTTCTGACAAACCAGTCACTTTTCTACTTATGATCTTGTGTAATTGGAAAACAAACTTTTTCTGAATAATGAATGCTCAGGGACACCACTGTTCATGAAGCAGCATATTTTCATGATAAAAACAAATCTTCAAAATGATAGCTTAACTGTAATAGAGAATTTCTTCCTGTAAATCCCAGAAGCAGTGAATGGTCGAGGTTGGCAGGAATCCCCACTCCAGCCCCTGCTCATGCTGGAGCCAACCTCACGATCAGGTCAGGTTGCTCAGGGCTGTGCCCAGGGAAGCTCTGAGTGTCTCCTAGGACAGAGCTGGCCCTGCCTCTCTGAGTCCCCATGGCAATGCCTGACCACCCTCACAAGAAATGGATTTTCCTATCTAACAACATTTTCACTTGCTGCCAACAGCCCATCATTGCCCTTTGCTATGCAGCTCAGATGAGAGTCCAGCTCTAGTCTTTGTAATTTCCCACTAGATGACATAATTTTTATTATTTGAATTGATCTTTGGTGCTCTCCGCATTTTAAGCTTTTAAAAACAAGGCCTTATTTAGCTGTAAGAGTTACTGGGTAGAAATGGGAAGAGATGCTTTTCTACATGGGAGGCTCTGGTGCATGAGGGTCCCTTCTGCAGGGAAACAAGGTGAACTAGGACCACAGCCCTAGCAAAAACTCCTGCTAGGCAGAGGAATGTATATTTTCTAACCTACTTTTCTTTTAGCTTTACTCTGAGGAGTGTTTGATAGAGCTCCCCAGGAGCAGGAACACAGCTCCTGTCACCACAGAGCACCGTGCCCGAGTCTCAGCAGCAATTCAGTGCCTCATCCAGACAGTGATGAGGATTTACATGCTTTCCTAAATCCTTTTGAGTTTTTTCCTTGTACTGGGGCAGAATTCACACAAGTTTCTAGTCCTTTGTTCTTATCCATAACAAAGGAGGGAAGAAAAACCAGGTCAAAAATCATTTTTCTTCCTCTTCCCTCAGCTGTGAGCAGCTCCAGGCTCCCTGGTGTGCAGCATGAGCAAATAGCATCTTCAATGGAGAGCTGAGGAACCAGCAGTTGGATGTCAGGGGTGTGCTGCCTTCTCAGAGGAGCAGTCCAAGAGCAGGACAACGCCAAGCCTTGGGTGTTGCGGAGAATGCCAGCACAGAGACGAGGTTTCCACTTGCCCTGATGGTTTCACTCCATGTGATACCCATGTGCCTCAAACCTCTCAGCTGAAATCAAGAACAGGACCTGCACTGCCCACCCTTCCCCACAGCTGATGTGTGTCACATCACAGAAACAAGGAAAAGATGGGAGCAAACCAAAGGTCAATGAAATACAGAGGGTTTAATAGAGTTTCCTGTGCTTTTTCTCTTGGACAACACTGTGGGCTCAGCCTTTGTCTTAACACACCACTACAGCTTTTGGTAGGTATGTAATAGAAAAAATACCACAGGGACATTTTACTGTGTTTCCTTTTCTGCTTTTCTCCTTCCCTTCACTGTCTTGGGAAAAAGTAGATAGATGAGTTTCAGCCACTGCCAACTGCTGTATTAAAACAATAGAAATTTTGGAAGCTCCAAAGCATTATTTGCAGCCACAATAAGTACAGTTTATATCTAAGCCTTTCACATCAGCAGATCACAGCAGGGCACTGAAGAACTGGTTGTGTACCTAGGCATGTTTGCATCCCACCTAAATATCAAACAATAATTTAAAATGTTAAATACCCACAGCCCACACAGAGCACCCTTCAAACTGCAGAGGGAGAAACAGCTGAGGTGAGCTGAATAACAACCCAGATGTGCACCTCAATCTCTGCTTCCAGCAGAGTGAGCCCTCAGGGGATGCGGCCCCATCCCATAGAATAAATATCAAACCTCAGGTGAGACGAACAGAAAGCCCCCTCCCAACAGCCACTACTGCCACCAACAGCTCCTCAAGAGTAAAACATCGAGGCTCTTTGGCATTCTGTATTATTTAAAAATTCAGCTGTTGGTTCTAGCAGTCTGTCACATCACTGCATATTGCTCTTCTCTCTTTAGAACAGATAGTGTGGGGTGTGTAAAATAACAGACACCCCCTTTTCTCCTCTATTCAAGCTTTAATTCTGCAGAAAAGTCCTCCTTCCCCAGACATTTGCACGTTGCTCCTACAGGCGAGGTACAGGCTGAGACCCTAACCCAGAGCAGTTAGCACAAATTCAGCAGCAGCACCAAACCACATAGCAGATCTTGTAATTTACATTACACATTAATCTAACATCGTACATCAATCAATAGGTGAGAAGATTTCACTGCTCACTGGTTTTGCAGAACTGATTAAAGGAGTGATAAAGAAGATTAATTTATTACAGGAGCGGCTAGGAGGCTAAATGCTTGCAGGAGGAAAGGAATTATTGACTTAGATTTAACAGAGGAATATTTCCCATTCATATATGTGTACATATATAGAATAAGATGTAGGAATATATGGCCCAAAGAGCTTTGGCGTGTGCTGTCGGGTGGGTTTGCTGGGCACAGATCGGAGATGAAGGATGGAGAAAAGCAGCACAGACTTTCCTTCTCTTGCAACCCTCTGCACTGCTGGAAAAACACCACTGTTATTCTCTGGATGCAGAGACTTAGAAGCCTTTAAGTGTTAGAAGGTAATAAAAAACCCACAAATGAGGCTCTGTGGGTTGTGTTACCATTAGTCCCACAGGCTCAGCAGGGAGCATGGTGTGGCAGGACTCTGCCCACCCTCCTCTGTACCACAGGTGGCTGGTGCATACAGAAGAGAGAACCCCGGGGCTGGAATGCCCAGGCAGGGTCATCTCTCAGCACCAGAAGGGCTCAGGCCTCAGCTAAGAATCAACCTTAGACTGGAGAGCTGATGTGGGAAGAGATAAAAGAAACATTCGTGACTAAGAGACACTGTTTTACAAACTATAAAAGACACACGAGTTATCACAGGGGTAAAAGCCTCTCTCACCCTGAAAGTGTTGGAATCTTCTCCCGCAGTCTGGACGGAGGTTCTGTGGTTACTGCCCTGGGGATTGAGGGAGAGGATCTCCATGTGTGCCCCACCGACAACTGGATGGTAAGATACATTGAATCCTAGGTTATATTTTCTTGGCTAGCTGTAACATTAACAGGTACCTTTAACCTGGCACTGTATCTACTACTAGTTTATCTTTTTTTGTCCTTATTCCTGTGTAGTAATAGTTTGTTTTAAGTCTTATGTCTGTTACTTTTCTGTCTATTAAATAAATAATTCATTCTATAACAGACCGAATCAGCCATTATTTGAGAACTTGTCAATGAGAGTGGGTTTTGGGGTGCTGGCCACCTCAATAAAGCCACTGCCTGCTGCCAGAGGCCTGGGCAAAAGGCAAGGGCTGGTCTAACCCTCACATCCATTCCTAACACATGGGAGGGGACTGGACAGAGTGATTGGCCCTGGGTGGGTGGGTGGCAGCAGACAGGCCAGCACAGCATCACAGGACACAGCCCCAGCATGACCAAGCAGCAGAACCCCGTCCAGCACCTGCACAGTTGGTGTTACCACCTCCAGCAGCCGAGGGGGCTGTGCAGCATGCTGGGACACAGACGTACCCCAACAGCGTCTGCACCACTGCTGCTCAGGATGCCAACCTCCAGGACTCACCTCTGCATCTACCAAGCCATGGTGGGCTTGCCCCTTAATTTATCTACCTAAAACAAAGAGCAGTTTTCCATTGGGATTTAACTGCAGTCTCAAAAAACCCTGTGGCACATGTGGTGCCGCTCATCACGGGGAGTTTGACCACACCAACCCAAGGAGGGACATCCCCACCAGAGCAAAGAGGATCCCCACACAAAGGCAGTGGCTGGGGGACCACGGTGGGCAGTGACCCTGTGTGCCAGGCTGTGGGGTGCTGGCAGACAGTGCACGAGGCTCGTGGCACAGCCAAGATGGAGCAAGAGCCATCGCAGCGAGAAAGGATTGGCATCCACCCAACAGGCTCTGCTTAATGGACTGGTTTTAGATACATATATTTGGACAAGGAGCAATCGATACCACACAGAACAGCACAGCACATGCATTGTCTGCAGCCAATTATGTTGCTCTCTCTGCTGTACAATATTCATTTTAATGCTACCCTGAGAGGAGGGAGCATGGGAGGTCAGCCAAGGAAAGTGGCAGTAATGCTGTACAACCCAGCCCTCATTTCTTTGAAAACTCATGTCAATCCAGTGCAAATCCTGTCAACCAGGCCCTTACAGAGCACGGTTTGAGGAAATCCATTAAGTCTTTGCCCTGTTTGCCATCGCTGCCATTTTGTCTTGCCAGTGCCATATGTGCCCTCTGAGCTCTGCCGCTCTCTCCGCTCCACACCCAGCACAGCATCGACCTTCCCACCAACTCACACCAGCAACAGCACACCCCAGCTCCCCAGGCAAAGACAGGCCAGAGTCCCAGGGACTCAGGTCACCCTCCTCTTCCTGACCAAGTACAGGTTGTTTAGAGCAACATAAACGCCCAAATTGACCCTGGATAGCTGAGGGCCTTAGCCTCTGCCTCGGTATCTGACTATAGATTCACCCAGCACAGGGCAGCACTCCAGGGAAAGTTGTATGATGGCACCAAGGATGCTGCTCTGAGCCAAAGTGCCTGTCCCCAACACACCACTGCAGTCTGTTGAGTCATAGCATCCTCATCTCTTTGCACATCAAGTCATAATCTGTGAAATGCCACAACAATCCCTTTCTCCCAGCTTTCATCTGACTCTTCTTCAAGGCTGAATCTCCCCTCACAGTATCTTCAGTGCTTGGAACTGAGTCTCATACTACCTGCCTCTGTTTTAAAGCCTCAAAATGACAAAAGAAAAAAACCCCAACCCCTAAAAAAGCAATTATTTTAATTACTCATTGTGGGTGCAAAAAGACAATTGTTTGAAGCCCTTTATTCAAAGGTATGGCTGTTACAGGCATCTGACCAGCACAACACACACTGCTGCCATGCTCTCTGCAGAACCTGGAGGTGCTCCTCTATCCAAAATTATAGGAAATTAACATTTTCAAAAGCTTTTGAGTATTCCTAGGCAGGAAGCATTACAGGAGGCAGAAGAATTGGCATTATTTATATAGATCCCATTATTACAATCTAGAACTCCACACTGTGACTGTAATAAAGCCTTACCCAGGAGGTCACTGAGAAACCTGAACAAAATCCTGTATTACAGAATGAAATAAGAACAAAAAAGAAGGCAGCCTTTCAGATGTTATCCCTTTAAATGGAGCTGCCTTGACATATGCTGTGCATGGCAGGGGACTGGCACGTCAGCAGAGCTGTCCACGACAGCCACAGGGCTCGAAAATCTACCTTTCCCTTCCCACCTGTACTTTGGGGTCTAATTCTTCCCATTTTGTTTTTCTACTGATGTGAATAAACCTTCTGTTTGGGGATTTGACAGTAAGAAATCCCAGGGGATAGCCCTGGCAGGTACTGCCTGATTTGAAGGCAATACTGAACAATCTTCATGCAGAAGATCCCTAACAGGGACAGACTGAGGAAAATTCCTCCTGAAAGACTGGGCTACCGCTCAGCAGAACCCCACAAGCTATGATGTGCCCTCTCTTTTCAAGCAACCAGCTACAGCAATGACAGCAGCAGCACGTGCTGCAGAAGCAAAGACAAATATTGCCTGGCTTTGGACCCTGCCCAAAGGGTGAGCAATTTCTACCTGTGCAGCAGATGGGTTTTACGCTGGGGCTCCAATGTACCAGTGCTGCTGACCTGGGCATGGCTTTGCCTCTGCCTGGGCACAGCCTCAGGCTTGGCTGGGGGTGGGTTTACACCTATGGACAAGGTGGTTCTTTATTTTAAAGCATAGGCTTCTCAAATGCAGTGCCTGGGAGGCAGCGAGCCCTTCCCTTGGCTCCCACCGAGCCTTGCAGCACCACTGCAACAGGAGAGGCACACCCTGGGGAGAGGGAAAGCCAATATTATCTGTGCCATTGCTGAGGGAGCTGCAGAGAGAAGCTTGTTAGTATTGATATAGGAACACGAAGTCAGGATGCTCCAGCCCCTCCTATTTGTAGAAGCAATAATTCTCTGTAGGTGCTTAAGGAATACAGAACAAACCACGTGCAAAGTAACCTCATTTCAGATCTGGATCCATTCCAGGACAGTCGTGGGCAATTAGCAACAATTTGTGATTTGCAGCAGAACTTTCAGTCAGCATCTCCATCATGCCCAAGTGAGCCCTAAGGAGCAGTGGGCTGGTACAGGGAAAGGCTGAGATGAGACTGCAGCACCGACACAGCCCCAGCCCGTGACTGCCCCAGCAGTGCCAGCCCAGCCCCGGGAAGGGTGGCTGAGCAGGGTCTGCCAGCACTGCCCTCCTGCCTGTGAGACAGGCTGGGGACAGAGACAGCTGGGACAGGCACAGGCTGACCAGGCCAGCCAAATTTAACTCATCCAGAAGCACCCACAAAGACGGGTCCAGCTAAAGCTGCTAGCTGTCCCCAAAGGGTTGCTATATTTTAACTCTCGGTGTGTTTCACAGCACTGCTGGGATCTGCACCTCTGGCCAGAATCCCTTCTCTTATGGCAAAGTCTCATTAAACAAACTCCTAAACAAGCAGGTTTGTTCTACGTCCCAGCAAGCATGTGGAGACAAGGTGCCAAGGAGAACTCTGAGCAGTTCAAGCCATTGTATTAATACAATCAAAAAATATAACAAGATCCATCTGACTATGGATAAAGCTCAGTATAAGCCAATACCTATAAATGAATGGGGTATCAGGGAACCAAAGATCAGCTAACCTGCATGTCATCAACCATGGAAAGTAAAATATCAAGTAAACCAGATGTTTGGGTTGCATCAGACTTTGACAGAGACCTAAGCTTGAAGCAGACCTCCAGCTGCAGCAGATTTTCAGTCTAAAAGACTTTTATATTAAAAAAGGGCACTGAAATGATTTTAAAATTAGTTAACTGATAGGTACTACATGATAAACAGACACGTAGCCAAATGGTTCCTGTCCTTGATCCAGCCCTATTCAGTACATTACTCAATTATGTGGGAAATGCACAAAGCCATTGCTGATGCAGTGTGTGTGTGGCAGCACTGGGTGCCAGGAACAGCATTAATGATAGGAACAGATCTGGAAAGCCAGGCAATATCCGTTTATTTGAGCAAAGTGCTCTCAATAGCTGCAAATGGCACAGTGCCTGTCTAAGGACCGAGTACACGGGTCATGCTAATCATACAGATAACAGCAATTAAGGAAAGGAAATGAGGTTTGTACAGAACCAGCCGTACATGAACTCCTCATGTGATGCTGTTACTGAGAGGGGAAAAGCAATCCAGGACTACATAAATAGGAGATTAACAAGCAAGCACAGGAAAAGGGTGTTATTTCAGCATCCAGTATCCAAGATACCATTGCTAAATGCTGTGAGCAGCTCTGGTGACCATATTGCAAGGATAGGCCTGAAAATATACAAAGGATTCAGACAAGACTCTGAAGTCGTATTGGCTCTGGAAAAGTTGCTTGGTAGTAAGAGGCTTTTGTGGCTCAGGCTATGCAGCTTTCCCAAGAGGTGGCAGGGATAATTCAGTCCCAGTCTGCAATTACTTCTGAGAGGAAGAAAATCTGATAGCATGTGGCTCCTGGGCCAGCCAAAATGGTCACAATGCAGAAGCAGTAGATGCAGCAAACATTTTAAGGTAGAACCTGGCCTGTGACCATCTCCACTCCATTGGCTGAGAAGCATGAGTGATGTGTGGACGAAACGCCAGGCTGAAGTCAGGAGCCCAGAGCAGAAGGTACAAGAGGAGTTTGGATGTGCAAAGCAGTCCCTCCTAGCTTGGACACACAAGTGAGGGGACTGTGTGGGTCCTGCAGGTGACAAACTCCTCCCAGTTGTGTTAATAGCTCTCCCCAGCTGCCCCATCTTTGACCCACGTGTGACACGTCCCTTAACAGTACTAAGAATGAGGTAAATGGCAGTGGGAAAAATTCTGAATGAATAAGAGAAAAGGATGTGCCATGGAGAGTACTTGAGGAACCAACAGCTCAAACTGCCTGCCAGGGCCATTTGCAGCACAGGACACTGAGATCTTTGGGGTTTATTCCTCATATTGACACATGAACAATGAGAAATGTTTGGGGCTGTGTTACTGTACCTTTCTGCTAAGCCCATTGCAGGATTCAATGGATTTTAAAAAAATGACAGCTTTTAAAAATGACAGCTTTTAAAAATGACAGATTTTAAAAAAATGACATACCCAGGACACTGCCTCCAACAGCCTCAGCAGAGCTGCTGGTAGCAACCTCCCAGCCTCTCTCCAGGCCCACAGCCCTGCAGCCTCCCAGCCTCTCTCCAGGTCCACGTGGTTTGCCCAACACCCACAAAGCCTCAGCAAAGCCAGGGGGAGGGAGGAGCAAGACAACCCCATCCCCACTGGCCACCTCACCTGTGCAGAACTGCAGATCCTGATGCCAGCCTGAAGGCAGAGATACTCATTTCTTCTCACTGCAGAGCACACTGGGCTCAGGTTATCTTGCACAAGAGGAGCACAGGAGGGCTCACCAAGCCTTTATGCCCAATTATACACAAATGAAGCACCCTCTGCAGTCACAGGCCTGTTGTGCTTTCCACACCACCACAAGCACTTCCACCCAAACCTGTGCATGGATTAGCTGGGGGAGACTCTGCACATCATCCAGTTAAAAGGAGAGGAAAATAACGTGACAAAGCTCCAGAGTGGTTAGGCAACATTTCACATGTCAGAGTAGCAGATTTAATTCAAGTCTGGAATTTGTTAGAACGCTTTGACTAAAAAGAGATAAAGGCTGGCATTACAACAGAATATACTGTAATGGAATTGGCAGCATCAAATTTTTTTTCCAGGCAAAAACTACTTGTAACAATAAATGACCAAAAAAATCAGTATTCATATTAGAATCTGTGTGCATACACAAAAGAGGAGTTGCAAATGCATTAGGTTTAAAACAATCTCAGAAAAAACTCATTTTCAGTTAAGTTCCTCCATATCCCGCCCTCTCAAATGACTGCAAAGAGCACCCATAGAGTCTCAGAAATCCCATTATCTCCCTGTTCTCATCATAAATTCAGCAGTGTTTCTTTGATAAATTACATTCCTCTCTATCATATTATTTGAGCAAAAAGTGCACATCAGAGCTCTTAATTAAAACCCACACCTGTAAATTGGAATTTTATATATATAATTGGAATATATACATGTGTAGAATATAAACATAGTACATGCTCATAGAAGATGGGATTAGGATGTTCCATTACCAAAACAGCACTATCATTTCTACAGCTCTAAAAGAGCCTATTGTGATCTCTGATTTATGTGTTTGTGGGAGCTGCACTTGTCCCCCAGAGCTCCATGCCTCCTTCATTCCTCTGGTTAAAATAGATTAGTTTTTGTAGTTTGTCTATGCGATAAGCTATTCTGGAAGAGTTATTCTTGTGTGGATGCCCTCAGCCTGAAATAAAATACTTTATCATTGTGATCTAACTTTATCCATAAGCTCAAAATTCCCCTATTCTGCACAAGGAAACCAAAGAATAAACTGAGCAGCAAGTCTGCCTCCAGTCCCAACGTCCTAACATTGGTGTTGGGCCGAAAAAGCTCCTCAGTAACAAAGTGCCCTCACACATTGGCTGTGGGTGTGCACCCTCCTGGGGGAGGGACTGCTGCAGCCAAGAGGGAAGAGAGAAGACTCTACAAACACCATCACAGGATACAAGACATGCCATCGTTGTCCTTGTGTTCACCACATCTGTGAGGCAAATGCTGCACTTGCACCCCTTTTGCAGAGCAGCAGCTGAAGCGTGTGTGGGAACACAGAGAATTCTGCTATGCCAGGGATTTGAATGTTCTCATTACAGACTTCCATCAAAAGCCTGTAGTTCCAGCAACTTGTCCAGGTGCAGGAAATGAGCCTGTGGCAGTGCAGGGAATTAACCCCAAAGTGGCTGAGTCCAGCTTTGGAAATGGCCATTGCTATGCTCCCATTTAACAAAAATTGACCTCTTGAGGAAAAGTGTCACTACAAGATTTCATTTTATATTACTATACTTAAAATTAGCTCATGCCAAGCATGTAGAAAACAAGAAATTAAGGAAAAGCACAGAAAGACCAGCCATGCAGTTCAGATTTATTTTGCAGTAGGTGATGGGAGGGCGAGCCCTCAGCCTGCGAAGCAGCAGGGCTGCAGTTTCCCCACTGAGCACACCCTGGGGCCGGCCCCGAGCTGGGGGCTGACCCAGGGACCCCCTGCCACACCGCGCCTGCTGCATCCCCCTCCCCACGCCAGCGGCCAGGGCAAAGACTTGGGCACAGACCCCACCAAGGTGCCTTGCCCTGCCAGCGAGGCACAGCTCCATCTCTCCTCCATTAACAGTGTGTTTGGCCAGACTCGGTGCCGCGCTGGGGCGGCAGCAGCGCGGGCAGCAAAGCAAAGGCAGCGGCCCCAGGACACAGTGGCACAAGTGACAGGGGCTTTGCATGCGGTGTCCCGGGGGCCGGATCCAGCTCCGGAGGCTGCAGGAGCGCATCCCGCAGCCTCACCTGCCCCGGCGAGGCGGCCCATGACTCACGGCCCTAGGTAGGTCAGGCTGGAGCGCTGCCGACAGCACCACGCCGAGCAGCCCCTAAAGCATCCCCGCGGGACACAAGCAGCCCATTCACCTCTCTTTTCCCAGCCGGCAGAAATGAAAAACCCAGCCAGGAGCTTTACAGCCTCTTTATTTAAAAGATAAAATGGAAATAAAATTTGGGATGACGTTAACTAAAACTTTCTAAAATAAAACTTCCATTGAAAGGGGAGGCTGAAAGCAGTTATTTCTGAGAGCTGCCGCATCCTCCACAGCGTTCGCACTTACCGCAGCCCGAACGCCCGCCCCCGGAGAAGCCGCTGCCTCCCGCGGCTCCAGCCTCGCCTTCCCTGCTCCAGTTAAAATAAAAGGGAAAGAACCCTGCCTGCAAAGACAGGCGTGCCCGGAGCCCAAGCTCCCTACGATCAAGTCGTTCTGTCAGGTTAATTAGCACATAAATTAAGAAATGCTTTTCTCGCAGTAGTACCAGGCACAGCCAGGGCGCTCTTTGACATGGCACAGAAGGAAAGCTGTGGGGATGGAAATGAATGAAGCACCAGGGAGCCAGGACACAACTTTTTGTCACATCTATGGCCCGTGGCGCAGAGTCTCTCAATAACCAAAGCAAAATTAAAAATTCACCCTGTTTTTATCATAGCAGCTATTTCTTCCTTGATTACATTTTAAGTTTTCTGCTTAAAAAGTTAGGACGTATTTTCCAAATATTTCCGAAATGGGCATCTAAACTATGCTTCAACCACACACTTTCAGGAGCCAGACCATAGCTGGGAACCACCCTGAAGCTCCACCACCAGCTCAACCCCTCCATCTCAAACCCTACCACCACACCAGAAGAAATTGGTACATCTACAACCACCTTCTATCCCACATTACTCCCCTCACACCCAGACAAGATCTTTGGACAATGACGATATCTTATAAATACTTATTTTTTGAAATTATTTCTACTATTTTTATGAAGAACCATGAATTATACGCATCACTCAAAAGAAGCCTATAAAGCAAGGAGGTCAAAATGTCAGTGTTCACAATAGTGAGCAATTCCACTCAGCTGCCCAAAATTTTCTCGAGGTTCTTTCTTACCTGAGGATGACACAGTTACAGAAAAGACAAAGAAACTCATTCTTCTGAATGAAGAAAAACAGAAAAAAAAACCAAAACACCTCACCAGTAATACTGAACCAGCCTGCCAGAAGAAAATTGAATACAAAGAAATATGATTAATGATGCCTTAATCTTTAATGCAATAATTTCTGCCTTCAAGGGACTTCTGGTAAATAGCACAAAAAGTCTCTCGAGGAAATTCCCAGATGCATTAATCTTGCTGCTGGTCCCTGGCAGGTTCTCTGTGCAGCAGATCACAGTCAGAGGCTCCTCAGTGCAGTGAGGGTGTTGCTGGGCCAGCAGACAGACATGAAAACCTATTTCAGCTCTGAAAGCAGCACAGGTCCAAACTCTGCTCCAGCCTGTACCACAGGCAACCCCATCTGGAGCTATGCCACCCCTTACACACTGTCAGAATCCTGAAATTCCTGTTATCCCCACATCAGCAGCTCCTCTGTGGAGCCTGAGGCTGTTTCTGGTGCTCCACCATGCATGCCCAGGCCACCTCTGACCCACCATCCCTGTTTGCTCCATGTCAGGACAGCACAGCTCCTTCAAGTGACTCACATCCTGTGTGACCAAGCCTGTGGTCCATCCAGTCACACCTCCTGGCCAGCATGATGAGTGACAACCCACCAGGAGTGGATCCATCACTCTCCTGCCTTCATCCCTGTGGGGAAGTAGACCTGGGGGTAGCAGACACAACAGAATTTAAAGCTGTCCAAAGCAGCTCTGAAGAAAGGGTGGGTCCACAGGAACCCAGCACGAACTGTGCTCTTCAGACCATCTGTTAATTTTAGGAGGAACACCGAGTGATGCATCTGAGGGTTTGAGTTGCAGGTCCAAGTGTTACACAAAAGCCAATGCTTTGTGGAAGGGACCCTGGCCAGGAAAGGGAAGGACAGGGATGGAAAAAGAGGATGGCTACATGTACGTAGAGAGGTAGGTTTTCTTTTGACGCATCTTTGGTCAATAGACACCAGAAGATTACGTAATTTAATTTATTTAAATCTCCTAATTTGCACACATTTCATCCTCTTCTACCTTGCCTGAGATAGCAGGCCTTGAGGGCATGGATTTGAAAGATGGGGCAGCAGCTTTACAAAACCATTTCCCAGAGCTCCTTAGCCCCAAACAGGCAGGAGAACACTAAACAACAAAGGAGGCACTGTGAGTTTGGTAATCTGAACTCACGCACACTAGCAAGAATCAGCTGTACAAGAGCTGCCCACACTAGAGGGGCAGAGATTAAAGGGTAGAACTTCAGGAAGTGCTTCCAGGCATGCAGGTAATCACGCCAGAGATGAGCAACAGCAGCAGACAGGAAGCAGTGGGAGCTGAACCAGGAGCACGTGAGCCGTGCTCACACCATCATCCTGGGCAGCACACGTGGCCTTCCAAAGCACAGCCACACCCTGGTGACAATGGGCACTGGATTGGCAAACCCTGCTTTGGAACTGCCAGCCAGCAAAGAGCTGCTCCTGGAAGACATCTAAGAAATGTGTGCTGGGGATTTTTACTGGCACAAGACCATGGCCAAGTGCCCCAGCACAGGGAAAGGAGCATCCCTGCAGCTCCTTGGGATGCTCTCCAAATATCCCATTGAAGCCAATAAATCCCACAATTTTACACTAAGCTATATAGGGAGTTGCATACTTGTGTTGCATCCCCAGGTATCTGCAAAGATTAAGGAACTTCACTGTCTCACATTCTGAAATCCATACCATGAACTCAGACCATTGGAAAGATGGCACCAGTGGCATTCTGTTTCTTTTGGGGATGCTGGCATTTTAGTGCAGTTTAAAAATGCATGTTGCTGTTCCCACCTCCTCCATCACTCTTCATACTTCCTCACGGCACTTCCCCCAGTCATTTCAGCACATCCCCATACATTCATTCATCATCCTCCCCAAGCTGCCTTTATTGGATCCTGCTTTGTATTTGGTGCCCCCAGACATTTCTCTTCATGCCCAAGAATAACCAGAAAAATAAACCTGTAGAAGACCATAAATTTGCCTTTAAAACTAAGAATGTACTACCCTGAGACACCTCAGCAGTATGTCAGTATCTAACTAATGAGCATCCTTATTTTCTAACCCCTTTGCTTTATTTACAAGCCTTTGGAAGCCAGGCTGTGTGACCTGGGGGACAGAAAGAGTGAACAAGCTCAGATGGGCCAAATATCCCATACCAGAAAGACTAAGAAGTACCTACAGGGACAAGAAATATGCAGGTGAGAGGTGGAACTGATGGAGAATACTCAGCATGTATTATCAGGTGAATATTAAGGGACCAGCACCTGCTCCAAGAGAAAAGACTATTCTAAGTTCCCAGAGCTCACAAACTCCTGCCCATCCACGTAACCAGAGTTTGACAAAACTACAACTAAAGTTCCGGGCTCCCGGCTGTGACTGCTGAAACTTCCCCTCCGTGCTCATTTGCACAAGGCTTTTGCAGACTGCAGAGTGCCATCTAGACGGAAGAAGGAGGATGTGCTGCGAGTCAGCCAGCTGGAGGTAATAAATCCTTCAGGCATGCACCACAGAATGCCTACAAGATGCTTTGCAGAACAGCTTTTTGCAGACTGCAGATGTTTTGTGGCAATTTTTTTAAAGTACTAAAATCCTCCCATGGCTGAATGAGCAATGGTCTCAAATGGCTTTTGGGTGAGACAAGAGCCCTTCAGTTTAGCATTTGAATATTCATGCATTCTCATAGAGAAACATTTTAGCCCCTTATTTTTTCCAGGCTATTTAAGGTTCAGATGGCCACTGAATCAGGACAATTTTTAATGCTGGGCTTCCAGATGGATCCTCATTAAAGGACACATGAACCTGAATGAGGCACTGCACACAAATTAATGAATTTTTTACGTATGTGCAAATATTTGCCTACGGAGACGTATTGGAAGGCATAGACTCCATGAGCTGTGGATTTTTAGTGACAGGGTAAAAACTTTGTCTATATCATAAGCGGAAAAATATTCATCTGAGATGACTGTAGAGGTGTGGTGGGCAGCAGCTGCTGCAGCAGCAGAGGCCTGCTCCAAGGGACAGTGCTCCCACAAACATGCAGTAAGGAACCAAACCACATCAACGCCAAATTTCTGCTCTCCTGTGTCAAGAAAACAGTATTCTCATTTCTGCAATAGAATGAAAAGTGCAGGAAAGTCTCTCCTAAGCTCATACATTTCCCTTATAACCAGCTGTGCATGATCACTGCCAATCCAAACCACCCCACAGAACACCAGCAGCTCCATAGTCCTTGGCAGACAATGCCGAAATGCACTGAGCTCCTGAAGGTGCCTGTGCAAGGCCGAAATGTGCCTTTGCTGCCTAGGACAGCTCTTCAGGTTTAGATGAGCCTGAGGACAAGCTGGTGCTTGTGAAGGTCATCAAGGAGGATGAAGTCCCCACCAACCTGCTTGGGCAGGAAAGCAGGTCCAGCTGCCCCATCACCTTCATTAAATCCAGCATGGAAATCCCTCCACTGCACCTTGCTGCCTGCCCTTGCCCAAGCTCACCAGAAAACCTCAGGAAAAATTCAGCAGAAGGCTGAGCTGGAGACACAGCAAGCAGGATAAATGTGTTCACTTTTCTCCTGTCAAAACCCAACCTGACAAATTCACAGTTTAAAGTGAGCAGCACTGAAACAGACCCGTAGAACGGTTTGGGTTTGAGGGAACCTTAAAACTCATCTCATTTCAACCTCCTGCCATGGGCAGGGACACCTTCCACCATTGCAGGTGGTTCCAAGTCCCTTCCAACCTGGCCTTGGACACTGCCAGGGGTGGGGCAGCCACAGCTTCTCTGGGCACCCTGTGCCAGGGCCTCCTCACCCTCACAGCAGAAATAGCCAAAGAATGCCTCATCTCAAGAGTCCATATTTAAAAGACAGCAGCACAAAGCTGCCCTCGGAAGCACGATCATTTCTTTGGGAGTTATAAAACCATGCACTAGCACAGCAATGCAATAAATAACAGAACCTGGTGAATAATGCAAACAAAACCTTTTCTCTTCCTATTTTTTATGTTTCTAAATATTTTTCCTTCCATTGCTGTCAGACCTATTCTGCTTTGCCTTCCACAAACTTTCATGGAGAGCAGAAACAAATTGAAAAGGACTTGGGAGAGAAGCAAAGGGGCTGCTATCACCCCTGCCTTGTTCCCCCTTCCTCTGCCACACTCCATCAGGACCAGGAAGCCAGGGGCTGGATTTAGATTTCACAGGAAGGCTCTCCCAGTCTGTAATTATGCTGACAGGTCCACGAAAGCTTTACTTTGAGTCTAATTAAGACTTATGAGAGTTGAAAACAAACAGAACTTGATTCTTTCCAGTATGATAGACCCTTTACATGTGCAAAGCAAAAAGGTGAAAAAAAAAAAGGATGGAAATTCAAGGAGAAAAAAAAAAAAAAAAGAGGTTGGAGCTACTTGTACGTTGCTCCCCAGCAGACTGCTGTTAATGCTGTGAAGCAGGAGGGAAATTCAGCCTTCCCGAGTGCCTGATGGCTGAGATGGGGCAGAGCAGAGGCAGCACATACAGGTTCTTGGGCTGAAGGGCTGCACTTCCACAACTGCAGGAGAGAATGCACAACCTGAGCTTGCCTCGGTCAACATGAATGTCACCTAAGTTTGTGAACTGAATGTCTAATGTAGGTGCAGAAAAAGAACACTAAAGCAGAGTTTTTCAAAAAGACACTCACAGGAGCTGCACCAGACACCAGCAGATGAAGTTGAAAGGAAAAGAGCAGGTTCCCACCTGGTAAAAGCGGATTTCCCTTTCTCCAGAGAGACACAGACAATAAATGCAGTTCATTCACTCTTTTCATAGACTCTTTTCTCACATTAAGAGCAGAAGATGATGAGAGTGTGTGTGCTGAGCTGCAGTAAAAATCTGTCCTTGGGCAGCATGCGGGCGCTGAGGCCGGCACGGCTGCTGGAGTGCCAGTGCCCTCTCCTGTTCAGTGCACACCAGCGTCCCTGCTCGCTCCGCAGCGTCTGCACGCCTTCGCAGGCTGCGGAAACATCCCCAGGCTGACATCCTGCTAACAGCCCATTAACAATGCCATTTGTAAGGTGAAGGGAAATGTGAAAATGCTGCAGAACTTCTGTGGGCGCTGTGTCCTCTTTGCTGCAGTCCAGCAGAGTGATCGCTTGCATCGGGCCATTTAGGAAGAAATAATCCTCAAACTATCCCATGTCATTATGTACAGCAGGTTTGCAAGTTCTTTCCAGAGCACTTCTTCAATGACATTCAGATTTACTCTGTGTGGCTGTAACTTGAACTCCAGCCAGTGCCAAATGTATTCACAAAGTCACAGAGGAGAAAACCGAAGCCAAAGGGAGACATCAGAGGTCTGACATTGGGGTTTATCCTCCCACCCGACCTGGACAGTTTTCCAGACTTTTGACACTGTCATGGAATTGCAACAGCACAGATTTATCCTCATTTTATCACAGTATTAAAAGCAGTGGTGCTGCTACATCGTGTTTCCTAACAGCTCTCCTCTCAGCCCAAAGATTTCCGAAGGGGACCTGTGATGAAGTTTTCTGGTCTGATATTATTAACCATCCTAAAGCAGTTGAAGGAATTAAAAGAATGAGTAGCAAACCTTTACACTACTGGAAAATGGGAATATTCCCAGGGACACGATCCCTCAGATACCTTTAGAATTGTTATTGATGTGTCAACAGAGGGAATGTGTTTTCCTCCTTCTGAATCACCACTGCCTGGAGCCATGCTGTAATGTGGGAATTCCAGTCACCAGGCTACAACAGTGAATGAAGGTCTCCAACACCCGTCCTTGAGAGAATTCACATTTAATGACACATGACAACACAGCCCTTAATGGCTTAAAACTAAGACAAAAAGAACCCAAGGCTCCTCAAATCAAACTCAGCTACGCAAGGTTTCTGACAAGAGCACAGCAAGGGAGCAGTGAAGGCCCCCTGATCAAAGAGGATTTCCTTCTTCCTGACCTGCCCTTGTAACTCCAGCGCTTACCTCTCCTCCTGCCTCCCCTCAGTGCCACGGGCACCTCATTTCCCCAGGGGCCAGGGCCACCCAACAGCTCAGGAAGGAGAGGGGTGACACACAAACTGCTGAGACCATCTCAGCGCTACCCAGAGCGCCCTAACCAGGCTGACAGAGACAACCCTGACCACACAGAGAGAAAAAACACCCAAGTTAAGCAGGGTAGGAACACGTTTAGCACATCTCAGCTTACAAGCACCGGAGCTCCTTGACCCTGCTGGGCAGAGCACGGCTTTGGTGGCACCACTGTCACCAGCACCAAGAGAAATTGCCCTACAGGGAGCCAGGGGTGGATAGTACCTCCTGGCAAAGTCAGGCTCTCCTCCTGGGCATGCTGGGCCATCTGAAAGCTAAATTGCTCTAAGTGGAGCAATACCAGTTTGACCAACTGAAACCCAGGGCTCAGGTGAGCTGGCAGAAACAGCTCACCCTATAAAGTGACTCTTGTGCTGCTCTCACTGTCTCAGTTATTCTCACCAGCACCAGCATCAATCAGCAATGGATGGCAAGAGCAGGGTCTCTGTGATCATAAATGGGCAACCTGACATGATGTGTAATTTCGTATATTTTCTCTATGTTTTTCTCCAAGTAAAATTAATATGATCAGACAAAATTTCATACTAAAATATTACCTAGGATGTTGGTGGCACTGTATTTATACAGTATCCCTCACCTTAAAAGATGTACTAACCTGTACAGTAGCTTAAATTAATTTTGTTTTGTGTTTTGGCAGCCAGAAACAACAAATCAGCTTCTCTGTTATCAGCTGCCAAGTCTCCTGCCACTACCCTTGTATAAACCTGTTTGCTGGCAGCTCCTGCTGGGAGCAGAGACCTGGTGTGGTGTTCACAGGGGTCACAAAAGAGCAAGGTGTTATCAGGGTAACAGCACAGAGCCCTGCTCCAGCCAAGGAGCAAAGCTCAGAGCACAGAGTGCCTGTGCAAGGGCCTCGGTGGGCACACCCAGGGGTTACCCACAGCTCCTCACACGCAGACTTGGACATCTCCAACTTTGTTTTTCTGCAGCTTAGATCTATGAAAGAAAATTAATCTGTCCCAGTTTGGATGCTCACACAAAACCCATCAGTATACCAGGGTTTTTCCAATGATGATTTTGGGTGTTGTCAGTTCTTTACAAAACATATGCTCGCACTGCAATAATTAGGACCAGATCTGGACACTGCTGAAAGCCAGCTGGGAAATGGGGATTTATCCAATAACAAGTTTTGGTACTCTTACAAAACAAGGGAGATGTTTCACCAAAGTAAACTGAAGTTTAGAAGATACTAAAGGTGTTTCCACAGCACAGACTGTATTGGTTGGAGTCTAAAATGAGCTATATGCAATGACTTGTGGCTGTTACTCCAAATTTCCAGTTTATAGGAGCCCTACTATACCACTTTGAGGAAAAGCCCATCAAGGGACTTCCACATTCACCACCTGAGGATGCAGACAGACATGCAAGCAGGAAGCAATGCCCCGCATTTCTGAGCAAATCAGTCCCAAAGTAAAATATGAAGGAAAAGCCATACATCCAGGAGCCTACCCGTACTGAAATGCACCTTCATCAGGCCAATGATGGCCAGCTTCAAGCCAATTTCATCAGTGAAATCATCTCCCTTATGTCAAAACCATCAGGTTTGGGGTCTTCTGGCCTGAAGCAGCAGCAGCTGAGCTGGAGCTGCCTCGAGCTGGTTCATGTGCTGGAGGTGTGGGCATCCCCTCCTGCTGCAGGGCACCAGCCAGGGTTAACCTCGGGAGGATGCAGCCATCCTTCAGTGGTGACACACCATGAAAGCAGACACTCCAGGTGGGCTTGTCCTCTGCAGCTGAGGTTCCTGCAGACATCAGACAGTGCAGAGCAAATCCAGCACAGGCTCTGTGGCAAATCCACCCCACAACTCTGCTCCAAGCTCTGCATGGCTGCTAAGGGAAGCTCCTGAAGGTCTCCTTTCTGTGGGACACAAACACGAATTAATCAATTACTACAAAGCCATTTATGACACTAAAGGTCTCTTCTGAAATTTCTAGTTATAGCTGATGCCTGTACCTAGCAAGCTGCTTTTCTCTCTGCTGATATTCAGTGGTTTTCTTCCACCTCCTCTGTAAGGAGCTTCGAGGTCCATGTGCTCAGGGTGAATTTAGGCAATAATTACCCCTGTGAAATGGCACCCACACAGGAGAGGGACTTGTTGAGTTACAGTGTCACCACTGCAGGGGCAGCACCACTCCTCACAGTCTCCATGCAAACAGCCTCCTCAGTGAAGCATTCACTTCTCTTCTTTTGTGGCCCAAAAGCATCACTTCAAGGTACAATATAACTCTATGAATAAAGATAAAATGTATAATACTTGTGATAACCAAATTGCTTTCATAACAAATTGCCACCAGCCTCTGAAATCTCTAAATATCCAAAAGGAGAAAGCATTTAATTGCACTTTGAGTCACTGATGGATTTCAGTCCATCTGTAATACTTAAACTGAGTAGTTATCTCCAATAGCTACATCCATATTAACAAATGAGAAAAAAAGGTCAGGTTCCAAGCACACTGAAATCAATATAGCTTTATATTTGAGATTAATCTAAAACCCTCACACATAAAGAATGCCAGCTCAACATTTTTCTAGGAACTGAATCACCTTCCTATCAGCCCCACACATCTCCAAAGAGTGTTTCAGAGAGGTGGAAAATGTCCAAGAAGCCTTAAAAAATGGAAAAAAAACCTCAGGGTGACAACAATGAGTAATTTCTGCCATGTCCTTCCAAAGGTAAGGGAAAAACAGGCGCTACCCAAAAGAAAATTCAGGGAACTGCCCACTGAAGGGCTCCTTGGTGTGCAGTCTTCTGCTTTCTTTCAAAGGGAAGAATATTTTCTTTCAACTTCACAAAATTTTAAAACATGAAAAAATAAAAGAAAAAAAAATAATGTAGCAAGTCAGTTAAGTAAATACTGGCATTTACTAATATTTATTGATTGTAAGTAACTAGTGAGCCCCAAAGCCTTGGTGTAAAATCAAGTAGCTCTAAATCTGCCCCACTGCACACAGCAATACAAGCCACAGACATGTTCACTCCAGAATTATTTTGCATGTTTTAAGTCACATCTCCACTCCTGAGCACACTCTAAGGTTTGATCAATTCTACACTTACATCAAAAGAGTAAAAGGTTGTAGTAGCTGTGTAAAGAATGGATTTGTAAGAAATGGAGGAGGAAAACTTACTTGCATGGACTAATAAAAACTTTATAAGGCTTCCCAAAAGAACGTGTCAAACCACTTGAAATCATATATCTTTTAAAATCTGATCCATAGTTCATTCTACAGCCATGGCACATGAAGAGTATGTCAGAATCTGTGCCCTAAGTTGCTGAAATTCACCAGAATCAATAGGAAACCTGGAACAAAGCATAGCTGTCATCCAGATGAAAATACCTAATTCTTGCTGGCCTCTTGGTGAACTTTGTCTCACAACAGTGCACTATGGACTATACAGATCATTTCAAAACAGACTTATTTAAAACAATGAAAAAATTATAGGATGTAAGGAAAGGGAAGAATGACAGAAAAGGCGAGGTATTGCTGAGTGAAGGGAGAGTAGGGAGGTACCACAGGGGGCACAAGGGGGAAACGATTTGCCAGAATAAGATGCAGATCCACAGCCTTGGTTCTACTTACATAAATGGTTAAAAATAAAAGACAGTTTAAAAATGTAATTGCTTGTTTGTGGCAGCCGTGTCTCCTGTTCTGAAGTCCACATGCTTCTCAAAGGCCATTCCTTCAATCAGAAGGGTCACAACAATACAGCTGTGCTATTGATCTGGATTACCCAGTGCCTGCTTTATCCATACCAAAGTGGCAAACAGTCCTGGCAGTCCCTCACCTGGCTCCAGGACAGACAGGAGAGATTTCACGCTGTATATAAATTTATTTAACCAGGAATTTTAACTCAGAGCTTTACCTCATCAAGGTAAGTTCAGGGAAAACCTACGTGGCATCAGTGCACTCAGCCAGGCTCCAGTTTGCTGCAGAAAAGTGAGTCCTGTTTCCTGGGCTTCACACACATGGAGTCTGTGGAAATAGTCTGTAAAATGGGATTTCAGTTACACCTGAGCTGGAACTACTAAAAAAAAAATCCTTTTGCTTTGAAGTCCTTGATGCAGGGCCAGAGCCATTAGTGTGGATTAAAGCTAGGGAATGATTTTGGTTTGAACTGAACATCTGTTCCCTCCCTTTGCCCCTGTGCCCCTGGCTTTGGCTCACATTCTCTCTAAGTGTGTGTAAAAACTTCTTGGACTGGCAGACAAGACCTGTTTAACACAAAGCAAAGGTGGCAGTACAGCCCACGTGGAACACATGCCACGAGTTTGCTCCAGAGGGGCTCCGGCTCAGGGTCACCACAGCCACCTGTGACCCCTTCCACACAGCCTGACAGGGACCTTTAGACAACAACCAAACCAACCTGCGCAGGCAGGGGCAAGAGCCTGCTGTGGGCCCAGGGCTCCCGGCCAGCGCCGGCAGGGTCACGGTACCTGCAGCCCCTGCAACACCGCGGAGCTCGTGGCAAGGCCAGAAACCAAAGCCCCGTGTCCCCAGCACCACAGGGACACCTCAGAACAGTGCTCCTCCGCACTCGCTTACGCAGCTGTGTCCTTGGAATGATACAGTGCAGTAAGGCGGCGTGGCCGTGTTTAACCCCCAGGTGTGGCTGAGCCCTGGCAGCTGCGGGTCCTGGCCTGGCTGCCACGAGCCCTTCCGGAGCAAACCCTGCAGAGCAGGCTGTGCACGCTGCCATAAGGCCGTGGGCAGCGTGAGAACACCACGGACGGTGCGATAAAGTTGTGGCTGCCCAAGGCCAGCACCGCGGTTCTGCTGGCTCACACCCTAGATGGCAGCAGCACCCAAGGAATGGGCTGGGAAACCCAAACCTGCCCATGCCTGATGGGGCTTCACATTTCCATAAGTCCCATCTGAAGACCTCCATCTAAAAAGAAATTCTTCTGGAAACCTGAACAGAAGGAGCATGATGTGAACATGGAGCGTTTCTGGAGGCCAAGAGTGGAGGTGTCGGCTCCCCTCACACCAGCATGGCAAGGACAGAGCCAGTTCTGCCAGGCAGCCTGCAAAGATCACAGGGACAGTCTGCTCCTTTCTGTCACCGGCACAGTAATGGCAATAAACCTGTTGTGAAGGGGTGACTGGGAGGGCTGAATCACTGGGGAGGGATGGCACCCTCAGCATGGGGAAACCTTGGCCCATTTCTCTGTGTAATCCTAGCTAAGTAATGCCCATACCTTACAATAACTGTTCTTGTTTCAGTGCTGGTGCTCCTCCTGCCAAGCTCCCTGATTGTTTCTCAACGCCCAGACAAGAGGACAGTCCCAGCCCAGAGCGCAGGTCTGGCCCTGGCACGGGCACACGGGGCAGACGGCTGCATGGGACAGAGCTGCCCAGCAGAAGCTGCAGAGACATTCCCGCTGCATCCACCCAGGAGCAGCGGACACAGAGCCTGTCAGGACTTTTGCAGGACCACAGGGTAGCAGGCAGTGCTGGGTGCCACTCCCACGCTGACACACAGGACAGGCACTGCACAGCACTCACTTCACTCTGCAAGCTGCCAGAGACCTTCAGGGAACCCAGACAAGTCAGCTCACACCTTCTTCTCTCCCTGCCCATGCTGGCACTACCTCTGCTCTCCAATGCTCTTGCAAACTCTGCAGTACTGCAGTCGGGGCTGCAGAGAACTCCTGCAAGTTCACTCTATTCCACCCCTCATTCTGAAGAAACATTTAGCATCAATGGACTATTGATTTTCTTTTTCCATCTTGCATTTCTTGAGCACATCCTGTATGGAAACAAACTTGAGAGAGAAGAAAAGAGGGCAAATAATGTTGTTTAATTTGCAATGTATTACCAGCTTCATGATGTGAAATGCTAAGCCTGGACTTCACGGCATGGATTAAGTGACACTGTAGCAGATAATGGACACAATACATCTACAAATGAATAACAGCATGAGGTACAAGTAGCAGAGGTGGGAAAGTATCCCTCCATCCACGGCCTCATGCATCTCCCTGCGGCAACCAAGGCAGCAGCCAGAGCCTCATCCTGCCGGGCTGGGCAGCGCCACAGGTTTTACCAGATCACCTGAAAAGCATCTTGGCCATCTTGTCACCCATTTCTGTGCTGTCTGAGAAGAGTTAACTTCGGGCTAGATATTCAAGAGTTACTCTTGCATAATAAAGTCATGATTATGGAGATTACACCAGCCCTACTGATATATTTGAAAGTTTTAACACAAGAAACACACTGGATTAACCAAAAGTGACAGTTTCAGCTCCAAGGGCCTGCAGAGTTGCTTCAGCCACTGAGAAAGTAGGCAAAGCAGGCTGTCAAGACGGATTTTGATCTTTATAAAGGCAACATGACAGCACACTGTGCTTCTAAGGATACAAATAGGGCTAGTAAACTCAAGATTTTCTGTTGCACAGTTCTGTTCATCTGATAATCTTGGAGTTCATCAGCTAAAAAAAAGCGTTGATTCCTCACAAGTCACAGGAGCAGGCAAAGGCACTGTTAGGAAGCAAACCCACAGGGGAGGGTTGCAGCCCTGCCATCATGCAGGGCAGAGCATCTCTTGGCACAGCCTGCTGGGTGCCACATCCCAAAGGAAAATCTGGGCTAAAACACAAGAAGCAAAACTTCAGACCCTGGGAGAGCCACGACTCCTTCCCCACGCCTCGGGCTGCCCACACCACCTTGCCTTTTCTCTGCCTGCTAATATGGGGAAAAATGCTGTGTTTTTAAAATATTGAGGCAGTAGCTGGATCACTGCCACATTGCAGGCATGCTCCAGAGTGAGACTCCCAAAAAAAACAGGGCTCCACCACCACATGGGACTTAAGGGACACGAGATCTCTGTAACCTTGGGGAGGATTCTCACCTCCACCTTTCTACCTGCACTCTGCAAGAATCAGTGAGCTGCAGCATGGCCACTGCTGGCAGGTCCACCTCTCTTCTTTCCTGTGAGGCTCCAGCATGGGAAGAAGCTCCTCCAAGTCATTCCCAAGCAGTGGAAATTGGCAGGGCTCCATCAAGCAGCTGAAGATCTGGCTCCACTTGATAGCAGTTTTATCTGAGATCACGATGAGCTTGACTAGAGGGTGCCAGCAGGATTGCTCTGGGGAACTGTATTTATAGATAACACTTGAAAGGGCAAGTTCAACATGATGGCCCCTAGTGGTCCTTTTTTTTATTTCTTCAAGAGATCCTTACTAAAACCTACTTGAGTGCTTGCCAGGCAGGTTGGAAAGGCAGCAGATGAGAGCTCCTGCTGCTTTGTGCTTTCTCCAACCTCCTGGCAGGAGCACTGTTGCCATCTTGCCCTGCACCACAGGCCATGGGCTGCACATTCTTCAGACCAAACCTTCATTTTTGTGGTCAGAGAAGTTTGGGTTTGTCCTCAGAGCAATGAGGTCCTCAGTGCAGCAGCAGCATATCACCACTTTTTAAAGCCATCACCTGCTTGCCTCTGAGCACAGCACTTGTTACTTGACTCTGGGCATTTTGTTTCACAAAGAACATTGCAAAATCATTGGCTAGAATCACCCGAGGAATTATTTTTGTTTGCTGAAGGACTGGTTTTCAAAGGGGTAAAGGGACTAGGCATAGCAGCTAAATAATCCCAAGGGCTCTTTGCATTGCTTTAAAAAACTTAGGAGATAATTTAAAGCATCAGCATCACTCCCATGAAATCCCCTGTGACAAAAACAGAGATGCCCTCACTGAGCCTGAACCACAAACCAAAGCCATAGGCTGAAAAAGGAGAAAGGATTCCCCTCCATACCATTGCATGGCTTTATTTGGGAATTTAGGCCACTTGGCTTTGTGTAGCTCTAAGTAACACTGCACGTGGACCATTGTAAAAATGACTTTTTGAAGTCACCCAGGCCATTCATTGGCCACTACAGCCAATGCTGAACCAGGGCCAGCAGGAATACAAACCTACCCCAGCCTAAGCCCAGAGCTACTGCAGCTGAGGGCAATGAGAGCCCACAGGAAAATTCCCTTCACCGCCCGATGCTCCTGTACCACCTCTTGCACATCACTTACTCCTTCTATTTTTCAGCATCTCCTGTTGACCATCTGTGCATAGTCTGGGTCACTCAGGCATTGGAACAACTTCAAAAAAATCTGAATTTCTGGAGATCCTAGGATGAAACAGAATAAATAATCCGGGTTCTACCTTTCAGGTGGCATCCCAGGCTTACACAAAACGATTTCAAGAAGCCAACAGCCTACTTGGTGCTTTTCTAAGACACTGTCCAGTAAATAGAAAGTTTTAGACCTTTATAACAGGTATAAGGTGAGGTTAGGGTCTCCCTGTAAGTCACAGAGAAAGGGACATAACATCTAGAGCCTTAACTGATTATGTATCTAATCTTCACTGCTCCGCCCTTTCCCCTGGATGCAATCACATGAGAACACACAGTAACAGAATCCAACACACACAACGTGTCACTCCCCAGTTCACTGTATTAGTTACCAACCTGCCAGAACATCAACGAGGAGGGAGCTTGGCCTTAATACAGAACCACTTAGAAACTTTGGATTGGAATTTCAGCTCTCAGAAAATGGCATTTTTATGCCTTTATGCCAGGCTCTTCTCCTTCCTTTGGAGGTGATGCTTCCATCAGGTGACACGAACTCCCAGCACACGCCAGCACCTTCACAATCCAGCCCAAATGTACCCAGTTACTTCAAAGCTCATGAAATAGGCAAGATGGAGACAAGAAACCCACATAGTCAAATCTGGGATTGGTTTCTGCTTGGAAGGGCTACCTATACTTAGGAGTTGCAGTTTTGATGACAACCTTTAAGTTTCCAGAGGAGCACGTGCCTCGTAGGAAAGGAAAACTCACCTATTCTTGTCAGTGGTCAGTGTCTTTCAGCAGCAGGTATGGCTTGGCAGCAAGGACAGTAGTGTCTTTTATCCCCTCACAGATAAAACTGTGTTGAGAAGGTCAGGACAGAGCACATCCTAGACTAATTCAGGTGGAAAGGGAGCCTGGGAGGTTACCTGCTCCAATCTCTGCTCAAAGCAGGTCTAAGAACAGGGTGGAGTCAGCAGGATCTCCAGGGGTGGAAGCCCCACAACCTCTGGGCAATCCAAGATTATGTTAACTTGGAAAAAACACCACGAATGATGTCCAAGTACTTACCAGAAACACCTGGACCTTCAGACAGGCTGTGTTCAGCACAGGGAGAAGCTTCGCGAGTATGGTCACACACAGGAGGAAGAAAACCAGATGCAGACAAGGCTTGTGGGTTGTGCTTCAGGAAAGATCAAGTCACCCTGGAAAATTACTCTGAGGGAACTCTTAGGCCTTATGTTGGGATTTAAATAAGTTGAATCCATTTTTCTAGAAAATTTCTACACGGGACAGATGAACTGCTCATATTTTGGGATATGCATCTAGGCCTAAGGAATTCTGAATTTTGGCAAGGCTACATCAGAAGCTGTTACAGAACAAGCAGATGCAGACAAATCAGGTTTTAATTAATAATCTCAGACTCCAAATGAATTGCATCCCTGCACTGTCATCTGGAAGCACACAAGCCTCCGCAGCTACAACATTCAGAGCATCTTCAGCAGATTCCTGCTCTGAAAACTGCAATCACTTAAATCAAAGACTTTAAAATTAATTTTAGCAGCAAGACACGCATCTTCAGTGATTCACATTAAGGACAACAGTTTCTCCAGGGAGAGGAAAAAAGCCTGCCTACCCCATGGGAGACCACAGATGCTCTTTCACAGGAAGTAACTTAAATGTAGCCAGGAAAAAGCAGGTTTCACCGAGTGAGCTTTTTCAGCAGAAAAGCTTCAGGATGAAAGCAAAAATACAAATTAAGAGTTCCCTCAGTAGAGTGAACAGTTGGGTAACTGGCAGGGCATTCAATTCGAGTCTCTAGAAGATGGTCCCACTCAGCTGAGAAGTTCACTCACCTCTAAGCACAAATCATGTATTTCTTTTTGTTGGGGCTTTCAGAGAGAATAGAAAAACAGGCATTAGAACACTTTTGTTGAAGACAGCATTAGTTATCTTCGGCTGTACACTATGAAATAGATATGGCAATATCTTGAAAACTTACAGCAAAGCTCTCTCCCCAGAGCTTTGAAATTTGAAATATATTCAAAAAAAGAACAGCAGGTATTTTTCAAAAACAGCCACGAGACTGGCCTAGAGCATTCTGAAGATGCAGAGATCTTTGTGGTTTGAAAGTGATCTAGAGACCATCACTTTGCAGGGAGGTAACACTAGAGACTATGAGTTATTAACTATATGAGATTAAGTAATTACTCAGTTAAACAGCAGAACTTGGTATTTTCTCCCCATTTTGATCTTGCATATCCCATTATAGATGGTACTCAAGGAATTCACTGCAAAACAAGAAAGCTAGGTTTAAACAGCAATATAAAAATGAAAAAGCCCAGGAAAGTAACAAACTCTTAACCTCTCGACTGGGCAGCACTGGCCTGTTCTGTGAGCACAGGTACACAGGGCTGCATGGGCAGGAGCTGGACGTGGCCCTCTCCAAACTCCAGCAGAAACAGAACAAGGTTCTGAGCATACTCAGTTTAAATGCAAACATTTTGTATCCTCTGCTTTGATGTCTTGTAAAAAACACACCAGGTGCTCAAAATATATTAAAAAAAAAAAAAATCCAGCAGCTCGAGTTGCAGAGCTGGAAAAGCATGGTGAGTTTTTCTGACTAAGATGCAAAGTTGTTACACCATGACAACAGCAACAGGGACCCCAGGATTCCCTTTCATGCATGGCTTGCTGTTCTATAGCATCCAGAGTCAGCTCCACCCTAAAACTTAAAACGAATCTGATAGAAGAATGGTGAGATATTGCAAAGCATGATTAAGACTGGTCTTATATGCCGTTTTAACCAGTGGATCGATGCATTTAATACTGAATTTTAAGATTTTCTACAAGGCAGTGTCTGCCCACTGGGCTCACAGCAGATTCCAAGGGGATCCTGGTACTTTGTGCACTCCAACCCTCCCCACATCCCTTCAGGGCCAATGAAAACAGTCCTGGTGTTCCAAAATCCTGGTAACTGCTGGGACAGCAGCACCACCGGCCAAAGTCACACGGGAAATGCTGCAATCTCGCTACCCACTGAGAAACACCTGGCTTTCAGCTCTTTTATAAAAACCCCCAGAGGCAGATGATGCTTCCCTCCCACCCAGGAGGGACTCTGGTTGGTTTATTCGCTCCAGCCCGTGTGCATTGTCCTTCTGGGACAGCCTGAGAGGGGCCCAGCGGGACCAGGGCAGCAGAGAGCACCAGTGTTGACTCAGGGCTCTGAGGGAATTCCCCAGGCTCCATCTCTGCCCAGGAGCCCCAGGCACAGACCAGGAGCACCAGGCCTTCTCCCTGAGCTTGCACAACGCAGGGCTCTGGAGTGTGCAGCCCACGGGGCCTTGTGGCTGCCCCACACAACCCCATCAGCCCCACCTGCTGCAGAGAACCCCACAGAACACATCAGGCATGCATTCCTCATCTCTGCCAAAGGATTACTTAGCTGTAGGCTAATAATTGAAAGATGCTGCATTTTAGAAGCCATTTAGGAATCTTTCTAAATTCCTGCTGGTGGCTAAATAAGTGAAAAAACGTTAACATTAATTAAAAAGATACTTTTTAAACCTGAAAGCTCCTACAAAATAAAGCTTTCCTTCATAATGGCATTCTAAAACCAGCTGATAGAGCAAGTGGAAAATAGCTTGCAGGTTTAGGGACACCCACACGAAGTAGGAAATGCTGCTAATTAAAGCACCTGATTTCACTTAAGTCCAAAGACTCTGTTGCAAAAGACTGGAAAGCTCTACTATTGAAGTCAACACCACTCAACTTCCTAAACTATGCTACTTAAAAAAAATATCTTAAAGAGATTTAAGTATTAGTGATGTTTAAGTCTGCACAACATCTTGTACAAATGCAGTACACCCCAATTTTTTGTAGTGTCACTAGTCCAAAAGAGACAAGAAAAACCTCTAAGTTACACCAAACATCTACCACCAAAGTGCATTCAAGGCAAGTCCTGATCCACACAACCAAGGCAGCCTGGCAACTCACACTGACCACATCTTGTTTGGGATTACCCATGGACTGTTATTGCTCAGAACTCAGAAGAACTACAAAGCAGCCTGATCAGTTGTATTTTTTTTTTTATTAGGTTTATTATGACTTAGAGTTTCTATTACTCCAGCTGGGTAAACCACATTTGAAAGTAAGTTTAACTGCAGGACTTCAATTTCAGCCAAAATAATTTTTGCATTACTTTATTGTAATATAGATTTAAATTGAACATTTAAAACTTACTTCATTAATAAGCAAGCCAAGCTCAGTAGCTTCAGTGCAGGATGTACTTTATGTAACTGCCGCACATTCAGGTTAGATTGGATGTACATGGAGAAGAGACCGGGCAACTGCACGACTCAGAGGAGAAAGCAAAAGTAAGCACCATTTTTACCAAACTAAGCAGTTCTCAAGTCAGTGTTCCTTACTGAAAATCAACTCACTTCTGGCTCCAGGAGCTACAGTTTGGATAATAGCTGAAAGCTATTATCAGAGCATCAGTTTTCTACACTGGCAGAAGAAATAGTCTTCAAAGCAACAGGTACTGGACTTTTTTTATTTTTTTTTTTTTTTTTTTGAGACAACCTGTTCTCCTGTATTTATCAGGTGAATACATGCATTTTTGATCATTCTGGCAGAGGTCAAAGAGCAAATAACAGTCGGGGCTAAATGAAAAACAATCGCAAGTTGCCAAATATTTAAGGTACAAGCAAAAAAACATTAACGCAACCAGTTCAATATCAAAGTGTGCTTTCTTTCAAAGAAAAATGGCACAAATTAAATAAAAAGCCAGACAAATTTAGTTTCAGATGGTAATAGACTGAATTAATGCTTCAGAGCATTAACGAGATATATTTCACTGCAAGGAAGGGGAGAAGTAATTTGAACAGGCTCTGTGTTTGGGCTAAACCAGCAGCACTGGTACAGCTCAGTCCCTGTGTGCAGAACTGATACCAGTACGATGTCACCTTTACCACATCAAGAATAAAGTGTGTTAGAAGTTGCAGAGCATAAGCATCTTACTTGTACAAGCCAGTTAAAAAATAAACAGCAGAGCTGAAAAAAGGATGTGTGAGAACCATTCTGTTCAGGACTCCACATTTCTTTTAGAACAGAAAAATCCCTCTGCCAACAGTCTAATAATACTAACATATATTCAGATACCATCTTCAAAATCTTTGCTGAAAATGCAGTCTCCAAATGAAAACTAGCTTTATGCAGTATTAATATCTTATATAAACTAAACCTTATGAATTGTAATTAATAGCAGTAACTGAAATTAATGTATACCGAGTCTTCAAGTGATGTGCAAGTTCAGCTACGTAACACAGGGAGGGGTTGGAGCAGTTCTTACCACTTTGCTTTGGACAGTTCAGAGCTGTCCATGAACTACAGAGCCTCTCACTACAGTACTGTGCAACTGCTGACATCTTCAAGGACTCTTCAGTATAAAGAAATGTGATGGAAGCACCACAAGGCAAGGAAATCATGCTCAAGTAGAGAGCCTTAAGTATCTCACACAGCACTGCTGTCTTGCCTTGACTACAGACATGGATGAGAGGGCACCAGGGTAAAAAGGGCAAATCTACAGTGAAGTCTGCTTCAAACAGCAAAGATAATACAAAAGAGATCTGACTCTACAAGCATGTAAGCAAAAGTCTTGAAGAACTGTATTAACATGGAGCTCAAGGTGCCTTAACTTTGCCAGAAACCACAACTTTCAGTACTGGGAATCTAGCATAGCTACATTTAATCCCAGGATCAGCCTATGCTTCCAGTTAAAGCATGCATACCACCTCTCTAAATACCCCTTTCCCAACGTGCAGGGTTGGAGCTCTTCATTTTCTTATTCTTCCTGTGTTATCCCTTTCCAAGGCAGAGATTTCAAGGCCCTAAAAGCCAGAGCTCTCCACCAAAGACTTGCTCCCTCTCCATATAAAAATAGTCAGGACACTCCGAGACTGACATGTGTCCTTCCCCATTCAGAAACAGATTTGCAGCAGATCAGTCTTGATCTCTAGTTCAGTTTTAGACTATGCTTAAGTTACGGCAGCCAGAGTTCAATCCTATGAATGTAAGCTAAACACAAAAAGAAAGCCATTTATCCTTTTTAATTCATGCTTACAGCATGTTTATCCAGAGTTTTATAATCAACTTCCAGTTTTAAATTATTTTCTTAGCACTTCACAGAACCTGCATGACACTCCCTCATGAAGGGGATGACACCACAGAATCTTGTTTAAGTTAGTCCAAGTTTCCATATGTGACTAGAAGTCTTACTTGTTAGAACACACCCCGTTTCCAACTATTCCCCACATTCCCTCTCCTCCCACCCCTCCCCAGCAATGGGCAATTACTTCACAAGAAATGTAAAATAGGATATGGGTGTACACAAAACCTACCCTTCACTAATACTGAACAGAAAAGCCTATTTTCCAATTACAGGACATTTTTCTCTAAATTTAGGTCAGCACTGGTGCAGTCTGCACTGTGTATTATTACCACAAGGATAATACCAATAAGTACATATATTTTCTCGAACTGATTTAAAAGCCTATGAAGTTAATTTGGGAAAAGTTTAATATTGCTACTTCAGAGCACTAGAACACACAAAGTGAATCCAATAAAGATTCTTGTATTGACTCAATATTAAGTATTAATTGCATGACCATCATAGCACCTCTTTACATTATCACACAATCACCAGAATTATCAACTGCTTTTAAAACTAAAAAAGGGTACAGTCCAATACTTATAACTTGCACACTGTTACTATACAGAAACTAGGTGCATGGTACAGTGCTGCAAAAATGGAAGCCTGCAGTTTTGACAAAGATGCCAAGTCATGTTGTAGACAATTTCAGTCAAACTGGCAATGCTGTTTAAGCAAATGCTCAAAGCAGGAAATAAAGGACAAAAAAAAAAGAATTCTATAGCCAAATAAACATCTGAAATTTCCTTTCCCTTTAATTATACAAGTAAGGTCACTTTTAGCCTTGGAACAGATACATGTTCGCCTATGATGATCTTGCTAACTACTACACAATATCTGATGTCCTCTGCTAAGAATATAGTTTAAGAAAGCCGCAGTTACAAGAGGCATCTAATGTAATATCTAAAATTTCCTTTATGGCATTTATTGAATTCTTTGTCTTAAACAGCGAATATGGAAAGATGGCCTCATGTTTCCTTTTCAATAGTACTCTGAGGATCAAGTGGCTTTCAAGCAGCATGGTGAGATTGAAATTTTTGCAGTTTAGATCATTCTGTTGCGTTTATGAGTTGGTGAGTCTGTAATGACATCGACACACTGGGCTGAGGTACGCTTTCTAGTTCCACCATTGTCCAAGTGGAGTGCCATTTCTTCTGATATGAAAGTGTTCAAATCAACATCATGGAGTCCATTTCTCCTTCGACTAGCATTGGAGCCACTGCTCACGTGAGTAGGCGAGCCAGGGGTACTCGAGCGAACACTTATACTAGCCATTGCACCACTAAGACCTGGGGAGAGAGAGAAAAAGGGCTTCAGTCAGACAGCACAGAAAGTTCAGTTCCCACGTGTGCCACAGAGGATCACACTCAGCCGAATTCAGCGGAGATCTTAAAGGCACTTCATCCTACTATTTGTACCACTGCAGTCCAGAGCACACCTTCTCAGCTTTCAGTCCATGTAATAACCCAGTAACTACCAGAACTGCTTTTTATGATGGTAAAAGTGAGCTTATACAGAAGGTTGTAGCAGCACACTCTGACAAACATTAACTCCATAAGCATGACACGCTATTCAAAACATGGACAAGGGCAGACAATTTCAATTTAAAGGTTTCACACTGGACCAGGAGTTACACAGCCCTGCCAAGGACTTCCCAGCTGAACTGACCTGGTCCCGTTTCAACACCACCACCCTGTTCCCTTTCACTCCCTGAAGGGAACTGCAGTAGGGCAGCAGGTCTCAGACAGGTGTACACCACAGCTAGTTTATAAATACAAGCTTTATTTCATGACTAACACCATCAGCCAACACATCAGTACTATTAAATTCAGAAAGACATTTAAATAACAAGGAAGGAAAACCACATGACAATCACCCAAAATTTGTTATCAACAGACCTGACACAAACCACTCTCACAGGTACCCTGCAAGTACTTTGGTTTGTTCAGATTAATAGTGTTTGATTCAATTTGAAGTTTATTTCTTGTAGAAACAAGGCTATAAAAAGACAATGAACTTTCACACTGATTTAAACTCTGCCTTCTGTAACATTCCAAAACAAACTTAGTAAGGACTAATACACGAAAGTCTAACTACTCTTATCAATGTGCAATTCAGGCTGTACTCGCTGATAAACAGGAGCTCAGAGAAGACAAACATCTTTGCTATCATAACTTCTTCAAATCTGAGTATTAGTAGGAGAGGACAAAAACATCTGTTTGCCCTAGGAAAGATAAAGAACAGAAGAAGATAGATCTGCATATTTTTATAACAATAGGAACAAGGAAATGTTGAGCTGTCCAGGAAAATTCCACTCTCAGTAATCTTCAAAATCTCAGAGCTCTCTTCTCCAGTCTCACATTCCATAGCTCTGTCCAGCCATCATAAGTCTTGTGTGTGCATTAATTCACATCTCCATATACTGTCCAGTAAGCAGCCAAAAATCACCAACTGATAGGTCAAGCCTAACAAAACCCAATCCATCAGGGGCTGGGAGGCCAAACAGGCAAGTCCAGATGCCCTGCGAAGAGAGGACTGCTAGAGCTATGACATCAGACAGCAGAAACCTCAGAAACTAGTCTAAAAACCATCTGCAACAATGGCAGATTGATACCAATGTCAGGATGGAGCAGGCCAACCAACTTCACTCTACTGAACATTACTGAATGAATGTTTAAAGCTTCAAAATTGTAAAAGCACAGGAAATACTTTTACACAGATCTGACATTATGCAACAACCAGTAGAAAGACTCTTATCACTGATGCTTTCTTAGGGCTTTTGCTTACAGCTCTTAAGTGGTGTTCTGACAGGGCTCAGAAACATGGTCTGAATTCCAAGAGGCACCCTGCAGATTTTATTAATAGCAAAATCATCTTTCATTCACAATGGCAGAAAGTATTTAAACAGCACAAGCTGTTTTAGTGTGAAGGTAACTCAAAAATGACATTCGTGACAGTACTGTCAGGACTAAGGTCAAGCCTAAATTCAAAACCATTAGAAAAATAATTTCCCATGCATTTACCAAATAAAGTAAAGCAGCTACTTGATGACAAATGTATGAGAAAAAGCCAATTCAGATACCATAACTTCAAGAAACTACCAACATGCATAATTTGGGCAGGTAACAAATCACTTCACAATTCAAAGACATCAGTAGTTTAATTTCAACTGGCATGACATACATTAGAAAAGACATTAATTTATCCTATATATTTAAATTGGAAAAAATCTGGCAGCATACAGGTGACATTTTTTCAATCCAAACTGATTGCAGAGATTTCCCCCCATATCCCTATTCCAAGCAAAATTGCTGAACACACATGTTCAGTGTCATTACTTACACTCAAAAGTCAACTATTTACATCATTTATCAGCCATTCACTGTTATACAACTGATACCAAATGAGCAACACAGTAATTCAGTTTTATCATGACATCTTTTTATTATGTCTAATGCCCAAGTAAGGGGAGAAAAATTATTCTAAATAAACCCCAAAACTGACCTGTGATGTGAAAAGGCATTTTTTTGGCACCACTCAAGAACTATGTTTTTAAGTGGAGCCTTTTCAAGTAACAAGCATTCTTTAAAATATTTGATACAGTTAAAAGATGCACCTGTAACATGCTGTGGCATATTCTAAACCAGACTGCCAAAGTTCACAAGCAATGCCTAAAGCAGTCACTGACTTCCCAGTATTTAGGTAATGTTGAATCACTGTACATTTAAATACACAAACAACCTTCAGGAGATAATTAGAAGTTAAAATCTTCAATCCAGCTTGGTGTCTAAGGCAGGAGAGTGGCTCTGAAATAATTTCTACCAATCAGAATACAAGGATACAGCATGGACTTTGAGCTACAGGTTAATCTTGCATCTCACACAGGAATTTAGTACTAGTAGGAGTCATGGCTGGGTATACTGACAGAGTGACAACCTGGGATCAGCTCCTGGCAGTCAACCAGATTACACAGCACTGCCCATCCATCCAGGAGAGCAAAACTGCCAAATGAAACACTCAGATCACAGTTTAGGACTGGCTAATTGAGCTAACATGGAAGAGTCAAAGCAAACTCGAGGCATACATTCAAATATCAAGATGCCATTTAATGAAACAAACATCTCAGAGTTTAAGCTTTCAGCAGACTCAGCTCTTTCCAAAGCATTTAAAGCAGTAACTGACACGAGGAAGCAGTACGATGACATGACCGTCAGCAAACACCATTTCCCCAACCTCAAACTTCTATATTGTGATTAACATGGCCTAACCACAGGCACATCAGTTTTGTCCATAAAACAGGACGGAGATCCAAACAGCTGCTGAAGCAGCTTTACTTTTCCCACAATCCCACAACCACCCCTGAAGTCTCCTATGCCTTTCTACCACGGACATCTCCTTTATTATTAGAGGCCTTTAAGAAAGCACACATGGCTCTTACCCCCTTTTTAAATTGGAAAGGTTTGAAGGGAAGGGTGTATCTCAAACATTTTGCAGTTCCTAGTACATTCTCATTCCTGTCATATCTTTCAGTCATCAACATGACATTTCATAGACAGTAAGTTTACAAAAAAGTTATATTCCAAAGGTCTTCTAGTACTATTAGAAAGAGCTGTGACCAATACTAGCCAATTTATAGCTAAGTACACTCCAAAACTACCAAGATATTAGAATGCTTGATTGAAAGTATGTTTCATGAATTACAAAATACTTAAAACTGTCAACTCAAAATTAGCAAGTTTATCACCACTGGCCAAACAAACTGTAAATGCTGTTTCATCTGCACTACAATCATGCCCATGTACAACTTATTCAGGTCACTACCGCAGCATAATATACTCGGTAGCTACTGTTCAGTATAGCAATAGTATTTACCATTGTTTTCTAGAAGTTTTAATCAGGAAGTATCAAAAGGAACATTCATGCTTAGATAAATGTGACTAAAGCAGGAATTAGTTAATAAACAAAACAAAACAGCATGCAGAGATATCCTTGTCACTCCTCTATGTCACATTCACCCTTTCATAGTACTGGCTCAAAGAGCAAGTTTTAGCAGCACATACCAATACACAGCTATATATACACACAAACTCTAAATTAAACTGTGCCATACCAATCTGAACTCTTGTTTCTCCCATCCCCTCTTCTACCAACTGTCACTTTTCCACTCTAAGTGCTCCCATTTTAAACTGCACTTTAATATTCTGAGAAGCATATATGAAGGCCTCGTGGAAATATAGGCTCTCAAGGGGCCACGCCACACTTCTACAGGCCAGTGTTCTCCCCACCTCAAAGAGATCAAATCACATGAATTATATAAATCAACATAAAAGCTAGGAAAAAGAACTAATATTCTCTCCTCATGCTGTTGCCCTATTTTTTTCCCAAATTCACCTAATTTTTGGCTAAGAATGCTCAAGTCAAATGCATTTCCACATTACCTTTCCAAGTCTGCTTCCTCCCCCTCTGCAAATCACAGCATTTTCTCACCTGATGCTGAGAGAACAGTCTGTGAAACACGGAGCACACCCCACAGTAAAGGACATGGGCTGTGCACAGCCACCACCACCACAAGATTTGGCATGCCAGCTACAGCCAGGCACAAAGTGGCCTAGCACGTGGCAATGTTTGAGAATCTTGTACCGTTAGCTCAGATTGATGTAATTCTGTCATGGCAAACTCATCTCTTACACAACTGGAAGTGTCAGTACACATCCAGAGAGTAGGTGAAGTACATTCCTACTTTCCCTAGCTGCAACCATGTTTCAGGGACTAATGAAAGTTAAAAACCCAACTCTGTAATTAAGATGTTGGAAAACAAAGGTATTATCTTCTACTACCACATCTTAAAACACCAAGCATCAGACTGATGTTTCACTAAAGTTTCAGAAAAATGCCCTGGCACTTCAGAGTAACACATCATGTGTTACCCTAAGGTAACTACTCAGCTTTTCTAAAAGGCTTGAACTTCTTTTAAAATACTCACAGTTCAAGTTATCAGCCATGCTTTATTTCAAGGGTTATCCATCAGCATGATAACAATGAAAAGCTGTTAACCAGGGAAAAGATTTTGTTTACCACAGTTTACTCTTTTAAGAGTAAGGTGCCAAAGTCTCATTCTCACCAGGTAACACTAAAGATTTTAGTAACAACTGCAGAGCATGGGCACCATGGAGTTAAAAGAAAAGGGAGATCACATACATCTTACACATGCTCATGTTTAATTTTTTGTCATGATAATTTTGCTTTTAGCTACTGTAACAAGTTCTTCTCTACTGTTCTGCTTTCAAGACAAGTTTTCTTGTAGTAGAAAGACTTGATAATCAGTATCACAAGATTACATTCTGGGGACAACATCTTATCAAAAAAACTGTCAACCATCTTGCAGAGATAAAATATAGGTCAGAGGTTACAGGCCTGGAGACAGAAAAGGCAAGGCTAAAAATCCAATTTTAACATCTTTCCTTTCAGATGAAGCATACAGTTTAAAAACTGTACTGATACCTAAAGGATGCTATTCTCTAATGTTTTAGTCTAGGACACATCTAGAATTGTGTGTGATGTTCCAGGAAATACTGAATTATTGGTTACCTTGTTACTACTACTTCTGTCAAAATCTTCAGATGTGCTTATGATGCATTTAGGGATTACATGATGAAAAAACAGGCATTTTCCACTATCAAAGGGGAAGATCAGCCAGTAATAATGCCATGGTCTTTAGACATACATTAGTACCTGTTTCTGAGAAGTCAATACAGCAACTCTGCTTCCACTGAGATTTACTTGGTGCCATATGCTATTCATACCTATCCCTGCTTCACTGAAAGCGGTCTTGCTGTGAGCACCAAAATTTTAGCATTACCCCTCAAATCTAATTCAACCCATCCACATGATCTATTAAGAAATAATCTATTTCCACCAGGAAGCCAACCAGCACAAAACAGTCTTGCTCCTTTACATGCCAGTTGGAAACTCCCCTCAAAATCTCAGTGCCTGGACTGTTCCTCACCATCATCAGGTTCTCACGTTCCCGCATAATACCTAGAAGCGGCACTTTCAAACAAGGTGCCAAAAACTACAACAAGCAAAGGCCTAATGAGGACAATTTACACACACCTGAAGATCTTTGGCAGGTTTCAAAATCAAAACATGGTTTTGAGAAGGCCTACAATAAATAGGAAATGAGTTCATGAGATTGCTTAAACACAACTTCCTTAACATTAAATAAAAAAAAAAAAGAGGGAGAAGCTGGAGGAATGCAGACATTGTAGGCAATAACCTAAAAACAGTTATGAGGCCTAAACAAGTCCAGCCACTAAAGGATGAGCATAAAAGCATTTGTGTCAAGGACTAGATTGAAACTGATATCAGGAGAACCTAATCCAGAAGATGACTGACATGTAATCTTGTCAACCAGCTGATGAAGGCGGAAAGCACATTTCTAGCCCCTGCAGGGCCACTACAGAGCACAGAGCTTCCTCATGACCCTGCCATTATATTATGAAATATGGAAACATAGAAAATAGACAACACTGTTCAGATCCTCATCTATAGAGAAGTGACTTCCATAAACCACCCCTGTACAAAGTAGATTCCAGGACACAAAAAGAGCCATATTACCAATAAAAATCTCTCCGAGTTCACTGTGCTGAAGTGAGTCTACCTAGGCTTCCTCTCACCTGAGACTGAGCCTTTACAGTTAAATCCAACTCCACAGATTCAACTATATTTTTGTAAAATCGTTTTTACAAGGGTGCTTATCACAGCAAGAGGAAACTTCTTAAGTTGTTTTTATGAAATTAATTTTATCAACACTGAATAAGCAACAGTGGTGCAAAGCCCCCTTTCAGTATGAGACAGAAAATTGCCAAAACCAACATGACTGGGTGGAAGCATGTTTGGTTTAAATGGCAACAGGGTAGCAAATAATACCAGACTTAGGCTGTAACCTAGACAGTAATTGTGTATCTTGGAAAAACCACCACAGCACAGCAGAAGCCGAGACAGCATTTTCAGGAATTTACTCTTCCAAACTCATCAATTCTACCCCACACTGAGAACACGCAGAGAGTAAAAATTTCATTTCGGTTGCACTTCTAGATAGCTTAATTTTTACTTTTAGAATGGTCTAGGGTTTGTACCTCAAGGTATCTGCTAGCCTTCTGAATTTTAAAAGGCATAAAAGCCAGAAGTGAACTGCCTCATCTCACCTCAGTAGCGATTTAAAGCACATTTATCTACCACTTACTACATAATAATCCTAAACAGAATAAGCTACTGAATATTCATGTCTGAAAAGAGATACATCACCAACATTGCTGGTGATGGCAAGGAAGGCAATTCAGTAGAACACTGGAAGACATGTAAATCTAAAAGTGAACTAGAAGAATGTTTTGAACAAGACTATTTCAAAAATGTGTAAGTGAAACACTTTCCAGAGTACTTAAAGTAGAATGCTGAACTGCATTATCCAGGGGCTAAGAAAGGTACTAGAGAGCTAGAGACAGAAGCCTCAGACATCAAATTTCCTCCCTAAGACCCCAAAAATTTGCTAGTAGCCGAACCTTAATATTTAACTAGTTGCTAGCACAGTATTACCATTTTCCAAGAACTCTGTTTACTTTAGGATTGGTATAAATGCCAACTCTCTTAATGCTTCAAAAACACTACCAAGACTTGATACTTAACTGTTGAGTTCACAGCTGTGGAATATTACAGACTCAAATTTCATTTTTATTCAATAACTTCTTCATTCATAATACTCAACTATACAAATTTTTAGCAGCCAACACGTGCCTTATACATGCAAAAGCTCTCTCAAAGAACGAAGGGGATACCTTTAGCTGGAACACCAGGTACATGACACATGATGATATGCCAAACATGCTTCAAGAACCCCCACCCAAATTTAACCATGTAGTATCGAAAAAGTGACTGTTACCATGCAGAGCTATGGCTTCACGGAAGGGTTGCAAATCAGTCTCTACAGATGAGCTAGTTTCTGTTGAAGTAGCTCTGTTAGGGGATACTACAGTCAGTCTTGGGGGAGCTCTAGAATTTCTTGGAGGAGGGACTTTTCCACAAAGGAAGCTGATCAAGTCTTCTCTTCGAATAGTTCTTCTGCGTTTTTTAACCCAGGCTAACACATCCTTATTCCGACGTTGATAGCCAATCTGGATTCCTAAATCAAAGCTTCTCTGGTGGGCATCCACACTTTCTGCAACAAGACAGAAAAAAGTTCTCTTAGTGTTACACAGCAACATAGAGCATGGCACAGCACTGATGTGGCTTCCTGTCAACCATGGCAAGAAACAGTACCTACATCTTCTACACATTACACCGTAAGGCAGCACCAAGGTGGCTGCAGCAGCAAAGAGGAGTTCCATTAAACCTAAAGAGTATAAGCCAAAATGCTCCATCCTCTTTACAAGTCAGATGGTCAACAGCAACTCCAGCACCACTTAAAAAGTATTTACTATACTTCAGATCAACATTACAGCACTGTTTATTTACATTAAAAACACTCCTAGAGTTTGTCGGTCTGAGGAAGATACTTAAATGAATGGACAAGAGACTTAGACACACGAAGTGCATCAACCAGGAAGCCCCAACATAAAGGAGTAACTGTTTTTCTTCATTTTGACTAGTAAGGAATTGATAGAAAACTCAGATTTCTTTCAAGTTCTTCTATTTTCAGCTGAATTTCAATTGCAGAGGCAATTCATAGGCCATAGCTTTGAAACTACTTAGAACACAAGTGTTCCCAATGTCTTTCAATTAGCCAACACACCATTTACAAAGGGAGGCTAAGGAAGTTTCATTCCTCCTTAAGTATCCCATTGCAATTTTGATATACAAAAGCTTTAAAGACACTGTTTGCAATAAATACAATTTCACTCTCTGTTGATGTAACCAGTCATCTGTGTGCATCAGTTATAACTGTGCCTCTGAAAGACTTAAATGCCATGTATTAAGTTGCTTTCAAACTTTGGGAAGTGTATTTCTGGCTACCAGTTTGAGTAAGTCTCAAACCACAGTAACAGGTGAGACAAATCACATTCACTACACAATTATGCTTACCTGGTTTGTCACAGGTTTGCTATCAGAGCTTTGATAACACCTATTTCAGTTTCACGTAAAGTACTGTTATGTTGCTCTTGCTCTTTAAAAGACATGAACATATCCACTCCAATTTTGTTTACTTGAATTCCACAGAATTTTTTCAGTGTGGCAAAGCTGATTTAAACAGCATTTTATATTCTTGTTTTATTAATGAAGTCCATGGCGAAAGCCATTTGCCCACAACATGAACGTATTTCTTTAAGAACAGCTATCCCAAGATAGCGGTTTACAAACAGTGATGCCCACATCTAATGCAGCTTTCTCACACTTCAGAGCCCAAAAAAGAACCACTATTAAATGCTATTCTTGGACACATATTCTAATGCACCACTGCACAGTCCATAAAAGACAGCACTGAAATCTACACTGCCGAAGAGCAGCACTTCAAACCTAACACAACAGACCAAAACCATCTCAAAATGAGCTGAGTTAAATCTTGGAGCTTTTGGAATATAAACTAAACAGGCACACAAAGTACACTTAAACTGTTACTTTTATTGACTCTAAGAGTATTTTGCCTGTACTACTCTGTAATTTAAAGGGTACATCTACAAATGCTAATTCCTTTGAAAGCAACAACAACATGACAGATTATTCCTCCTGCCATTTTATACTCCACAGCAGCCCAGACTCCAATGCACTGACAGTAAAAGCTACCCAAACACTCTGGAGCCAACTTGGAAACTGAAAATATTCCTTTAATTCCTGAAATACCAGGAATGTCCTTCTGAGGCTTGGAGGCCGACTTTACATCAATACCCGCTTTCTTTGTGTATGAGAATGCTTTACAAAGTGCTAACTGAACTGGGTATGAGGTCAAACACTGACTGCTGATGCAGCCCAGAGAAGTTTCAAACATCATTACCCTGGGTAGATCAGATTTTTATGGTAAAAGCCACGACTACTTTGTTTACAAAGTTAAGCTGGTAAAACATAAGCAGTCAAGCTGCATGTATTCTGAAATTACTAAGTCAAAATTAACACTAGAAAATATTCAGGGGTTTTTTAATAAAAACAAGGTAAGTTGTAGGCTCAGGAGTCTTACTCTAACACATACCTAGAACTTTCCACAGTAGCCTTAAGTTCTGAATCCTACGTTACAAGCCATGCCTTCACTTTTTTAGTGCAATCTGATAGATAAAGAAGTGCCTTGAATGCAGCCTCTATTACCAGCACCAGAAACTCAGGACATACAACCATCAGTGTAGTGTGATATTCAACTTCTCATCTATACTCAGAAAAAATGCTGACATTCAAGACATCATGGTATTCTCATTATGCACCATTCCTCGGGTTCCTCTTGTTAAGAAGATGATGCCTCAAAAATCCAAGTATTTATCAGATCAGAAATTAGCTGACAAGGCAAGAGGCAGTTTGTGGTGTTCAGTTCACCCCACCAAGTATTCCTCCAGTGTTTTGACAGAGTCCTCCAAAACAGGCAGTACTGAGAATGTGAAAAACAGGAGTTTTTTTAAGAGTCATGTTCATCACTAGGGAAAGCAAATTCACAGTAAGAGACTCCAACTTGTCAGATACAGCAGTGTTCAGCTGGTTCTACCATGTTCTCACCAAATTTCTATTGACTTGCAAGTTAACTAAAAACTGAAAGATGGCATTCCTGAGTAACTCAGGTACTTTAGCACTTTAAGATCTGTGTGAAGAAAACATTTGTTTCAGGTGCCAGTTTTTGAAGCATTACATTATACCTAAATAAACTCGGCTTCCAACTTAAATTCTAGTTTCCCTGATCACCTACTCCTCAGTTAATCACATCATTGCCAACAAAAAGGCTCATTTTGCCTAGAGCGCAAGTAATCAAACATTTTAACCAGAAAAACAGCCTAAGTCTTCATGCTAAAGATGCTGTAAGGGAGAGCCACACCATTTGTAAAGACAGACTATAATTATTCCAGACAATTTATTAACACTACCTGCTGCTACTCTAGCACCATTCTCAAATGACTACTGTCCGCAGCCATGTTCTAGTGACCCACTCCCTCAGGCCCGCACCTTCCTGCTCTGAGGTGCTGCCCCTTTACATGACCTGACACACACAGACAGAGCACTCAAATGCACTTTCTGCAGGAGGCAAGACTCTGGCAGTCAGGGTTGTCCACCTACATTTCCTCCTTGCCGTGTCCATACCTGTCAGAAACCTGATCACCTATCACAAACACATCAAGTTCAAGTGCTCAAAGCAAATCCAAAAACGACAAAACTGGAGACTAATAAAGGAGCATAGAGGAAGAACTACGGATAATGTTGTAAAGACCAAGAAAAAAAAACTCAAGGGGTAAAAAGTCGAACTATAAGACAGAAAAACAAACACCTAGAATTTTAAAGCGCTTCCCTTCTTTGGAATGGAAGGCAGTAACAATGAGAATCACTATGTGCCAATTTCAGCCTTCACTGATATGTATCACTTTAGGACAACCTTTTAAAAAAACTAAAAACCACTGAATGATCCTTCTGCAGACAAGAATTCCTATGACAACCCAAAGAACTGCGAGTTCAGAAACACCCAGTAAACCAGCACTAAAGTACAGCCACATGCAGAGTGCACTCCTATCAAAGTTCTGGCTAACACTGCCTTCTTACAGCCACGCTGGACACAGCCATAATGACATTCTAGAGCTTAAAATAAACTAGGAAGCTTACTTAAGAAGTCTCACTGCCACAAGAAGATAAAACTTCCCACCACATAACATCTATGGAGAATTTTATGAACACTAAACCCAACTCTGCTTCACCACAAAAGTGAAGGCATTATACTGACACCTCAACATCTAACGCACCATGAAATACACACAACGCAGGGAATTTCAGTACTGTTTAATAAGCCATTGTACACTTCCCTTGAACTCACAAGAAACAGGCACGTATTAAATACATCCTTTTCCAAGGGTCTCAAAGTAAAATAGCTTTTAAGTTTATGAGTCACTGACATGAGGCAATAGAAAAGATTCAGCTACCGTCAGCTAAAGCGGCCCAGGGAAAACCTACAAGATTCAGGAAGCAGTCTCGGGTTAGATTTTATCAGGGTGAATAAGAGACATTAACAGGCCCTACTTATGAGTAAGCCGGGACAGGAGGCAGAGTGGGGCCCGGCTCGGCAGAGAGGGCTGCCGGGGCAGCGGGGGGGCAGCCCCTTACCTTTGTAGAGGTTGGTGACCGCAGTGGCGGCGTTCTGGAAGGGGACCCAGAGGGAGAGCCCCGGCTGCTGGCACACCCGGTCTGCAGGGAGGGAAGGACATACGCTGTTTATTTTGGAGTCACCCGCTCCGAACGGCCATGTTAGGTTTCGCCATTTTGTTCCACCTTCCGGAGGCAGCTCCGGATCGGGGCCGAGCGGGGCGGGCGGGCAGCGGCCCGGCCGGGGCAGCAGGCGCGGTGCCCCTAGCGCGGAGGGGAGCACCTGGCCGCCCCCGCCCCGGCTCCGCCGCACAATGAGCCCGGCCCCGCTCTTCGCCATTTTGTCGGAGTCTCTTCCCAGCGCTGGGCGTCGGGA
>WEKY01023033.1:394062-437822 GCA_013390045.1 Picathartes gymnocephalus
CCCTTACCGGCCCCGGGGGAAGATGGCGGCCGCGCAGGGCCCGAGGGCCGAGCCGTGTGGCACGGCCGGGCCCGGGTCCAACGTCCGGTAGAGACGGCTGAGGGGGTTGCACCTAGAGTTCAGACCCGCGGCATCATTTTTCTGCTTGTTTTACACATTATTTACCGTTTCTTGATCCTGCGCTGTACCAGGCACAGTCCCAGCAAGGAGACTGAAGTCACAACTGCTTTGCGCACGTTTAGAAACACTTCTTTACCTCGCGATCTCGTCACTATGCTGCTGGGAAAATGCACTTTCCAGCTGCTCGAGCCACACTTCCAATCAAAGCAAAAGTCCCCTTGCTGTGGAACGAGGCCCGGGCACACCTGCATCTACACCTGGGTTTGCGTCCTCTGTCCCCAGGCTGCGCTGCCACCACTGCCCGCGGTCAGCTGGGTCCAGAGCAGCTGCCACATCATTAAACTGATTATAGACACACAGGGGCTGTCTGGTGTGCCCATCCCACCCCACGGTAGAAACACAGGCTTTATGGGCCGTTTCCTCTTCTGACATTCAGGAACTCAAGTACAAATCATATGTAGTGGGGAAAGAAGTGGCATGAAGGTATAATTGCTGGGTTGGGTTTTTTTTATCTCTGAGGGCAACTGAAAAGTAAAGCTGCAGCCACTGTATTTCCTAAACCACTGGGGCTAATTACTAAGGACCTCCTGCTCGTGGGTTGTGCCATGCCATTCCATGTGAGCAGAAGGGGTAAGACCACCCATAACTTTGTGCATGTCTCCTTAAAATGAAATTGTGGCATTAGCTTTTAATGTAAGTATGTCATATATTTAACACTAATGCACAAACAGAGGCATGGATATTCCCTTCCTTTCTAGGTAAGGCTAGGAAAAGCAAAGAACAGAAGAGGAAATCTTCTCTATTAAATAGGATTTCTTACAAATACCTACAACTTGGAAGTATCCATTCCTAATACTCTTAAATTGTTTAAATATTGTAAAGCATCACAAGGGAATGTGTGATGGGATTGTTTTGTAGTATTTTCCAATAAATCAAGTACTGAAATTCATCTTCCTCATCAGAAACGTAGCAGAATTTCCTGTCAGCTTTCACGGGCTTTGCAGATGCTCTCTGAGATGAAAAGTTAGTGCAGGGATGGAAGAGAGCTTGATGGAAGAGGAGGAGACATGGCTATCCTGGACTTTGTGTACCACACATCTGTTTTTCTGACTGTTTCTAAAGAGTTGCATAATGTTGGCAGCTGTGAAATAAACAGTTCATTCCTGCAATACAATGTAGTGTCAGTCATGATTTATCAGGCAGACTGTCCTGAAATTTGGCTATGGCTGATGCCAATTCAGTGCAAATCAAACAGGGAGCAGTAATGCATCTGTGGGCAATCCTGGGGACAAGCTTAGCACCCGAATTTCCTGCTTTAATTTAGGCAGACCTGGCTACACACCCTTCTCAGGAGCAGCTATGGCTGATAGAAACTTCTGGGATTCTGATTTTTTTCCTTTCTACACATGTTACACCAGGTGGGGTGGATAATGTTAAGTTGTTGTATGAGTTGTTTCTGTGGTTTTGTGAAGTGCCTGTTGGTGATTTTTGGGATAGTAATGGAAAGAGGCTTAGCTGAGAACATAGGGATACTGAATTCTGACATTACAAAAATGTCATTTTTTGGTAGAATAAAGAAATTTGACTTAGTCTACAGACTCCTTTATGCCACCTGAAGATTAAAAGGGTGTTAAGGCCTCAGGAAAGGAGTCAAGCACTTTCTGGAACTAGAAGAATAACGTATCAAGTGAGTCCTGCAGGTAGAGAAGGAGAATTAAGTGGAGAATGAAGACAATATTGATTGACTTTTTGAGGTTATTTGTGGAGGAGGCAGCAAAGGAGAGAAGAAAAACTAACAAAAGCACCGTGCATAAACCCGTACACACCCAAACACTTTTCTCACCGATGCCTCCTGAGCAGCTCTGAGCAACACTGGTTCACTAAAGAATTTTTCCTCCCTAGAAATAGAGAGCAAGTTCTGTGCTTTTGACCTGCTGTCAGTGGGCTGGCACAAACACGAGTGTGCTGGTTTTGGTTGCTGGTAAGGGATTTCCTGGCCAGAGTCAAATGCACAAAGACCGTGAGGACACATGGTGAATGTGGAATCTGAGTAATCTTAGTGTTTTGCCTCTTAATTTCCCCCATGGGAATGCTGTAGTGGCATCCCAACTGATGTATCAAGGGAGATAATTACTGGAGCGTGATGAGAATATGCTAATTGTAGAAGGCTCTGAAGACTTGTTTTATTCCCTGATGTAGACTCTTACTGGGAGTTGAATTTAATGATAAATAAGGGAAAACATTTTTTTTAATATGAAAATATGGAATGGGGGAAGAGAATACAATCAATCCAAAGTGAACACTAACATTTTAAATTATCTGAATGTGTAGATGACTGAATACAGACATGGGAATATTTTCACAGTGCTGCAGCCAAACTTGGATACTTGTATAAGAGAACTTTCATGATATTTTAGGACGAGGAGGAACAAAAGGTAGCAGGTATTCATTTCACTAAAGGGGAAAAACACATCTGAGTGACAATATTTTCATTTCTCTTCACCATTTTGTCCTTTGGGATCAGACTCTCAGTATGCTGTCCTCCAAAAATGCAGGTCAGCAGGGAAGGTGATTACTCAGCTGCAAACTGTAATGTTTCTCAGACAAAATTTTTCATCTCAAGTAAGTCTGACATAGTGTGGCTGAGCAAGCGAGCAGCAGGTATTTATGAGAAGTCTGGCTCACAGAGAACAGCCGTGCACTGACTGTTGTGTATCACATAATCTAGACAGTTTAACCTGCTCCTGATGTGCTCAGAGTTTTTATGTCTGCTAGGGCTGCTCCTCACTGAAAAATGTGACAATAGAGCACCCTTAGTGCAAACATTTGATCAGACTTAAATAGAAACCTACTGACAAAGGTTGAGACCATCAAAGTTTGAGGGTTCCTTATAGTTGCAAGAGCCTCATATTCTCCTGGTTTTGAGTCAGGGAGTAGAAAAATAAGAAAATAGGATTAAAGGATTTCTTTTCCAATATGTGCTCTTAGGTAATGGTTTGCTCTGAAAACCCAAAACTAAATAAGCACTGCAAAAAGGTTTGTTGAATGCTGTTTTGAATTTTAAAATGCTGATGACCTTAAATAAAAAATGTATATTGCAACAGCATCTGCATCCTTCCTGCAATTCCCTAGGAGCACTTTAGTAACAGCACATCTAAGACCATGATCAAAATGCTGTCACATAAAAAGCCTTGAAACTATGTGATTAAAGCTTAGTCAATTTGGTTTTGCCTAAAATAGTGATCCAGAGACTTTGGCCCAATGGCTGTGCTCAGTTAAAGAAGGAAAGTGGTTTGACTCTGCGAGAACAAGATTCTCCAAACCTCATGTCAGGGCTCTGATATCGAAATCATTAAACAATGCAGACAAGGAGCAGGAAAGACCACATGATTCCTATGGAATACAGATAATTTATGCATGAGTTCAAACTCTATGAAAAGGAGTAGGAGACACAGTTTTCAGTTTTACTGGGTAGTACCTAACTATATGATTTCTTCCACTAAAATTAAAGGTATTTCTTGCCTAACAGGGTAAAACACGTGGTGAATGTGCAGTTGTCCTCCTGCTTGCTACTTCAGAGCAGCCTAATCTTTCTTCATGCCTTAAGAACTGCTCTGAAAGGAGAACTTTACTTGTCTATAAATCTTTTCTGAACAGCTTGTTTATTTTTTTTTTTTTGAAATTCAAATCTCTAGTGCATCATCAAAAATAAAAACAGTTTCTATGTAGCACACCAGTCAAGATTTGCCAACAAGATCCTTTTGCTGAGGGCTGCATACAAATGAAAGAGAAGGTCTTTGCTGTGAAGGACCAGCAGTTAAAGCACATTTTTGTGCTACACAATAAATGACCAGATGATTTCTAATAACGCTACCCTATTAGTCTGTGCACAAGTTGGTAGTCCTTAGTGTTGTCAGCACTAAGACAGGTCTCCAAGCTGCATTCAGTTTGAGAGCTCTTGCTATGGTTATGGTTAGTAGAACTGCTGACCCAATATGGAAATTTTTACCCAAAATTGAATCCCAAAGCCATGTCCAAGGCTGCAGGAGAAACAATATCCCATAATTTCCAACGGCTACAGGTCAAATTCTGACTGTAAAACCATCTTAATCGCTTATTGTAAATACATGATTGTATAAAAAAGAAAAATAAAGTGTTGAGAAAAAAAAAATGTGGAGCTCATCTAAGTGGTGTTGCCTTTGCTTGCACAGTAGATCTTTTGCTCCACTACCTTCATGAGACAGGAAACTAAAGAGTTTTTTAAAACCTTAATGAAAGTAAAATTTCTCCATGTGAACTCGTGGTGGGATGTTGGGATATTTGGCACTATCCAAATCACTGCAGCTGGCAGGTGCTTCAGCACTTACTGTCGTGTGTTAGTTGAAGGAGGAGCAGGATGCCAAAGGTCTCCAGTAGGTTGCCTGCATGCTCCCAAAGGCAGTTCTGAGTTACTGCAGCAGTTATTTGCTCTCTTTTTATAGAGCATCATAGACTAGGAAAGAAAATGTAGTTTGCTGTATCACTCTTTGCAGAGTGTTTTGGAATTGCGGGTTGCAAGTGTTCCTTAAGCTAACCCTGTGCTGAGGTGGGTTGGTTTGTTTGTTTGTCTGTCAGTGTGTTTTTGTTTGTTTGTTTCTAGGAAGGAAGTCTCCATCCAATGGCTTTCTCTCTGAGCTGTCAGCAAACCTCCTCACAGCCAGTAATGTCACATAACCCACCACTTCTGAAACCCAGAAATGGGGTCATAGGCAGAGCACGAGTTCGTTCCTTGCTTTGGTGGGGGCAGTCATGCAAACACTCGTTTTGTACTGCTGGAGTTGGCTTTGGAGAGCAGCATCTTTTCATAGCTGATATTGTTGCAAATGAGAGCAAATGCCCTCCCTTTATCTGGTACCCACATCAGTGCTAGAGCTGAGCCTGCCTCAGCCTCACTGGCTAACTCACCCTGGCCTAGACACACAGCAACAGGAGTGCTGGAGGCTCGGATTCAGTTGTGCCTCTGGAGCTCTGTAGGGAATGATTTTAGTAGGATTAGATGGCTGAGTAAGCCATGACAGCCAGCTCCCTGATCCAGCCTTTGAGGCTCAGCAGAACCCCCACTGAAGCTACTGAACATTTAGCTTGCTCAAGGACAAATGAATTTGAACTTTTTCTTTGAAAGAGCAAGTGAATATATTGTGCATAGGTGTGGGCAGTAATATGAACAGAGGGTAGACATCGGATCTTGGATACTAACTTCAATGTCTTTTCAGTTCTTCACCACATTATTTCAAAAAGTGCATCTCTCCCCACATTCTTCTAATCAGTTGAGTAGGAAGAAACCAAACCACCTACTCCCATGTTGTAATGTGTGTAATGACTGACTGCTCAAGTTTAAAGAATTTCAAGTGCTAAATATAATATTTGCAGCCCTGCAGCTCAGCTATTGGAGGATTCAAGAGCAGTTTGAATACCAGTAATCTCTTGGGACCCTGGCCAGATAAGATTTCATTTAGTTTGTGCGCGAGTAGGATGCACAACACTTCCCAAAATGAGTCTTCTGGCTTCTCTGCTCAATTCTCCACCTATATAAAAGAGAAAATACACTTCTATTCCATCAAAAGTATGGAATAATATCTGCACTTCAGGGATCCCCATAGTGTCATTTCTTTAAAATCTTCTTAGCCATTTGTCCTGAGCAAACAGAACATGAGCTGGGGAAGGTAGTGGAGTCATTCAGTCTCAGTGGATAATGTATGTGGTTTCTCTTCTGCAATGACTGGTTTTCTAGCTCAGGGAAAAAGAGGATGATGTCCTACTGACTCCAGAAGTGATTAATGAAATACCTTGTCTCACCAGGCAGACTGCATACGAGCAAATTTTTGCCATGAAAATGTTTCAGAAGACACAGGATGAAAATATTAAAGACCACAAAGTTTAACAGATGAGTTCTGGTTTGTAGATGTAAAGTGACATTATCGCCTCTGGCTGCCTGGCTGGCATTTGCCAGAAGCCTCACTCAGGACAGCAAGGTGGCAGGGCTGTGTGAGCCCCAGCACCAGCTCCCCCAGAGCAGCCTAAAATCACTTCCCCCGGGGCTCAGGCCATGATCTGAGTCCCCTTCTTCATGCTGGGGTAGTGGTATGGTGCTAGAGGGCAATGTTGTGAAGAACACAACCCAAACTTCAGCTCAAGTCATTAAACCTCTCCAATACTCTCCATAAAAAGTGAGTGCTGGGCCCCAAAATGTTGCTGTGTATTGAAGAAATTGAAAATACTCTTTCCCAGGTTTGACCGCATTTTTCAATAGCTCTCTGCAGCATAAGAGAGCTGCTGCTAATGTTCCCAGTCGCTGCTGTTGGATGGAGTGCAGGAGACTTTAAGTGGCACTGGAGCTGGGACTCAGGCTTCGAGTGCTACTTCAAGTCCTGAATGTATCAGTCTCCTTTGAGAAGCAGGGACAGGGAGAGAAGGGTGTTGCAGAGTGCAACCTTCTGTGATGGGGCAGTTTTCTGGGTTGCCATGGTGAGAGCAACCACCATGCTGTGCTCTGTTGTAACAGCCTCAGAAATACAATGGCCAGAGTCTGTTCCAGTGCAGATTTATGAGGATGCTGAAGCACTTACTCCTAAGCATATTTTTCTCCCCCCATTGCTATAGGCAGTTGTTGTCAACAAATGTTCTGTAACTCTTCCTGTATTTTATTCCTGGGAACAGACAGGAACAAAACCTAAAATCCAATAAACATGGAAATGGGATATGCTTTCTTTAAAAACTACTTTTTTCCTGTATTTTCTTTGCCTTCTACTCCAGATCTGAAGTTCTGGTTCTGGCCTTGCAGATCAAAGCATTTTGGGTTGTCTCTGCCTACTTTTGCTGCTTCAGCTCTCCCCATTTCATTGTGGGCAGTGTCGGCCAAACAGGGACAAAGTACAGGCACTCACCAAAAGGTCCTCAGACAGAATTTTCCCTCAATTTCTTTTATGTCAGCATTCCCAATTGTCCATCACATACCAAAACAGAGCACATTGAAGGCATTGTTATCGTCTTACTATATTTGCAGAAGTGCTAGTTTTCAGTCAAATGGGTTCTCCAAGCTGGTCATTGGCCTCATGCAACGTGGAGGTGCTGAGACAGAATATGGTGACAGAGCAGACGTGAATCAATATAAAGTCATCGAGCAACAGCAGCTAAATAGTGTGTTCTAAGTCATCCTTCTCTTCTGCAAGTGAAATATTAGCTGCCAAATTCCTTCACCTTTAGGTTGTCTTTTGGGAGGGAAGAAGAAGGAATAAGATAAAGGGAGTTTTTTAAACATTTGCCTTCCCTGAGGTAAAAATATCTGCTGAAATGGTGAGGAAAAATCATAAATAACCCCAGCACAACTTGTAGAACAAATAAGGCATTCTAAAACTCAGCTGAAATTTGTTTTAAATTCCCTGTGCCCCCACTGGCACACACTGGATTTGGCAGGCTGTCAGCTGGAGCTCTGCCAACCCAGGGGTGATCACTGCCATCCCTCCAGGTTGTTGATCTGGGATAAAGTGCCCTCCTGCCAACCAGAAGGTCCTGTCTGCAGGTGGGTGCTGATGCCGGGTGCACAAGAGCCTGTGGGACGTGCTCAGGCTGGGAATTCCTGGGCTGTGCCATCGTTTGGAGCGTTGGGTTGCTTTCCTTTGCTGCCTCAGCTCTGCCAGAGGTTCGAAGAGACTGAACTCGCCCACTTGGAGCAGAGCAGTTTTGGAACCTGTGTGTTTACAATGAATACAGTCAATTCTTCTACCTGGCTGGAAAGTACCTAACGTGTTTTCAGGGACAGCAATTGGGTCTTGCTGGATATTTTATAAAGTGTTTTTAGGTCTGGGGTTTTTCTGTACCCAAAATCCGACAGTTGTCACAGAGCACAGCAATGAGATCAGCTATTTGATACATTTCCCCTCTTCTCAGGAATCCTTACTATTCTTCCTCTGAAATCGTGCTTTCCTGCTGCCACCTCTTGTTGTTTTGTTAGTTTTTTTCAAAACTGAGTTGTTCTAGTCCACATGGCACATCATATTTTCTACATTTTCTCCATTTTGGGGAGAGTGATCATCATATATCATCATATATCTCTTTCAAAACTGTGTTTGTATTTACTCCTGTCATCTAAAGGTCACTGTACCAGGTTCTTCCCTCTGAATCAGTGGAAACAAGTTGTAAAAATATGTATGGGATAAGAAATATCTAAATTTTGTTGTCTGGAGGAGGCTCAGCGTGTTGGCTCATGTTGTGCCGCAGCTAGCAGTTCAGGGGATGTTGGGGATGAGGATGGAGGAGAAGGTGTGTGTCAGCACACAGATGCTCAGATATTTGGGGGAAAAAAAATAATTATTCTGTTCTAAAAAGCAATATGTTTCTCTAAATAGCCTAGAAGCATCACATTGAGTTAGAGTTGGGAAGAGATGTACTGCTGGTTTTCATTTGGGGGAGTTTAATGCTGCACATATGTTTTTTACAATGGTTTTATCTGAATTCATGACAGTTAGATTATCCCTTGGCTTTATATGAGTGTCTAATATATTTAATATTCATAGATCCATAGTTCAGCATGTGTAATCAAATAATTACAGATGCCATTAGCTGAGTTATCACACTAATCTGGGTGTATTTCAATGGATAATAATTTAATGAAATTATCACAATTTCTGGAGCCCTCTTCTCTGCACAGAAATGAAAATGAAATGAAAGTGCTGCTCTTTTTCCTTCATTAAGAAACTCCAACCTTGATTAACAGGATCTGAACATCCAAACATTTAAAACTCGATTTCCTGAATTTCTACTCCCAGTGGCATTCACAGGAGGACACCAGATTGAAAAACAGAACAGAAACTCCCCATTTCCACAAAGGCTGTGTGGGAGGGAGAAGCGAGCAGTGGTGCCTCCTCCTCCTGTTCTGCGCTCCTGGAGCAGGGAACCCACCACGCCTTTGCGTGGCTGGAACAGCCCTGGCAGGAGGAGCTACAAGGGGGAAGATTTCTGTCCGTAGTAGGCAGCTGCTCCCCATCCCTAAAGCCTGTCTGCGGAAGATGTTGCTCATCAGAAAGGTCAGGAAGACAGGGTATCAAAATGTAGGGAAAGGACAGCAGAGGGGGAGAAGAGCATAGGTGGTAGAGAGGCTGTGAGTGTTCCCTGCAGAGCCCCAGGCACGGGCAGGAGGCTCAGTCCTGGCGGTGATGGGGCCACCCCTCAGCTCTGCTCTGTGCAGGGCTGTGTCCTTGCTTTACGTGGTGCAAGTCACACAGTTTACAATAAATGGCTCCCTACTGTCACTGACAGCAGGGGTTGTTTCTGCACTGCTTTTGAACCAGATTTGAACTCATATTCTCTTTCTCAAATAGATTTGGGAACAATGATAAGAGCTTAGTGCAAGACCGGCAGCTGCAGAGCAGTTGGGTCTCCAGGTGCTCCCTTCAGACATTCTCTCTCACCTTACCTGATCCTCCCATTACCTCATGTCCATATCCTTCACCCCTACACACCATGCAAAGGCAGTGTTGGAATTCCATGGCATCCACGGGGGACAGAAGCTGGGACACTGAGCCTGGCACAAGCCGATCAGGAGTACCCACTCCTGGATACCCCAGTCTGTGGGGCTGCCATCCCCATGGAGCCCCTGCAGCCTTCAGACAGGGAACGCTGCAGTGGGAAAACCTGCACCTGAGCGTTCAAGGGAGATGGAAACAGCCAGGGATCTCATCAGGAACATAAGAGAAACAAAACAAAGGGATTAAAAAAATTAATGGATTCATTACCAGCATCACAGTGGTCTGGATGCTTCTGACTTGGGAATTCCCCAAGTTCCCACTACAAAGCCTGCAGGAATACAGCCAAGGAGGCTGGCAACCATCTTCAGCAGGGAGGCAAGCACAGAGCAGCTCTTCCCTGGTGTACACTCTCACAGCTGTGGTTTATGAGCTCCCTCCATCAACTTCCAGTAATAATAATGCCGGTCTGCCCCTTTATAAATAAAAACAAAGCTGTTGGGAAGTTATATACTATGGGAGATTTTCAGCAAACCAGACTGTAAGTAGCTTTTCTCCTTCTGTTTGACCTGGGAGTGAGTGCAATTTGATGATGCAGAAGGATGCTGTGGTACCACGGTGTGAGAGTGAGGACCCTGCCCTTCAGCACACCTGACACTCCCCTGGTCTAAAAACTTCGTGGCTGTAATCCTCTGCTCTGTCTTATGCAGAAAATCAGGCAGCTTTTCTTCATAGTGTTGCAGGTAAGGAGGGAAAATAAATTGGAATTCTAGATCAAGGTTTTAGTTGAAGCATTACTGATTTCTTGGTTTAAATCTCTCCTCATTTTCAGACCTATCTTTGGATGTGGTTCTTCACTTTCTGTGCTGGGTATTGCTGTGTGCTATTAAGGGAATGTTATATTCCACTTGAGAGGTGGTGAAGTGAAAATCACATAAATACTCAGGAAGAGCTCTTTGAGATGCTTCAGGACTTAAAGAGCTATGAATTTGCAAGCTCTACTAGCATGATCTCCTCTTATGGCATATGTTTGTATGAAAATATAATATTTTTACACTCAGATTTGACACGGGGATTCCTTCCAACAGGAATAGAAAGATGGCATCAGTCATCTGTATTTAAAATCCAAATGGAGGATGTTGCATATGAGAACTGGCATTGGATAATGAGAGGGAAGTCACCAGTGACTCCTATTGATCCTCAAAGTGTGACCCTGAGCAAGTCCTTGAATCTTCTGTGCCTCAGCCTGTGGTGCTCAGACATGATTAGCATGTGTGCTTTATCAGCAAGGTTGTTGTGCAAGTTATTTAATGAGTGCTTGCAAAATGATTTGCGGCATTTGAGCGGCAGAGGCTGTGTAATTGCTCAGCACTGCTCTGGTGTATAATTGCAGAGGCTGCAGGGAGCCTGTGGAGAGCCACTGGCTGCCTCCCTCCTGAATAACCCACGGACAAATGAGCATTTTAGTGCTGGGAGGAAAATCCAGTTACCCTGAAGCATAAGTGTGGGTCCTCTGCATTTCTGGGCAGTTCATGCTTCCTTGTGTAAAACTCGGGGGTAGAAGTTTGCTGCTGAGTGCTGAGCAGATCTTCCCTAGTGCTGTCTTCTGACTTGAAAATATTATTTAAGCAGAGAAAAGTCTGTCAAAGTCAGCAACAATCTTAACAGCAGGGAGAAAATACCATACTTCAAGTGTGTCTCCCCCAGGATGAAGAGCTTGTCACTGGAGATATCTTTGTCCCAGAGAAGGAGTGCAGTCCTTGCATGTATTTTGCCAGGCCTCTCTCTATAGCCCTGTACTCCTCACATGTCCAGCTGCAAGGTCAGCCCGTGGATTACTCTTAGCTGTCACATAACGCTGAACCCTGCCAAGCAAACATGTCCAGCAGTGAGGAAACTGGGCACTGATCTCACACAAGAGCCAGGATCCTGCTGTTCTTGCCTCTGCCACCCCTGCCATCAGGGCTGATGCCCTCCCTGATGTCCTGCCCCTGAGGACACCAGACACAGCTCCAGCCGGGGCTTTGACCTTCTGTCTGTGTAAATAGAACACTTTTTTTCAATGTTTGCACTAGAATTCCTGAACTGCAGCAATGCAGAGAGGGACTGGTTCAGCTGTCACTTCTGCTACTGTTTTTGCTCCTGAGCAGGTGCCTTTACAGAGAGTTCTTCTTTAAACTTCCCAGCTGAGTCAGGAGGCTTTGACTTGCACCTAAAGGTACAAAATATTTACTTTTAAAGAACATCTGTAGGACCTGCTCCAAGCACCAGCCTGTGCTGAGGAGATGAATTCCTACTGATTTGGCTTTTGCCCCATACCGTACCAGTTTTATTAAAACTCCCTCCTCACCCTTTGAATCGTGCTGTTCCTTTACAGGGCCGGGGCTGTGTGTGTCTCACGCCATGTATGCAAACCCCTCAACTCAGGGTTTAAAAAAAACACTCCTTAAAAATTAGCATGTGGTTCATTTTGTTCCATGTAAAGGTATATGCCCATTCTTTTTGAATGTGAGTATAAAGTCCATGGATCCAATGTAATCTGCTTCATTCCTCAGCAGGGATTTCACTGGCATGGAAGGAATGAAGCTGCTGCCCACCCCTGGACACAGGCTGACTTTGGAGGGGACTTGCTAGCTTTTGAGCTTTAAGGTAGCACAAAGGCAAGAAGTTTGGGTTTCTATAACTATCTTACCTGGATTTAACTTCAGTGCATTTCCTTAAGGAATTACTTGTGAGCATAATTTGAATAAGCAGACTTTAATAATAAGGCCAGATGTGCTTATGATTGTAGGTGATCTGTTTCTATAGGGGGTGTTGAATTACGCTTTGTGCTTTGGGAAAAGAAACGCCTGAAAGAGATTTTTAAACAAATAAATCCATTTCTTAGGCAGATGCCAATTTAGGTGATTATGTAGAAATAATTATTCTTTCTACCACAGCAATGTAAAACAGCTATGGCATGACATTGTGAGCTGTGTTTGAGACAATGCTGTCAAAAACCATACCCAAAATCACTAAAGGCCAGAAGGCTCGTTAACTAGAAAAATCATGGGCAAAACTTTTAATGTCTTCCAGAAGGAAAGAAATCTGTGAGAGCACTTCAGATTTCTTCATTCGGATGCAGATCTAATTTTTTAGGCCAACTGAACAAAATATCTGTCTAGAGAGCTCCAGAAAGAGGAACAAAAGTAAACTATAAATATTCAGCTCTTGATTTCAGATTTTAATAAATTATGAGCTCTGGGAGAAGCAATTTTCTTTCAAATAACAACTGGCTTGATTCATTTTATAATTTGGTTGTATAGTGCTTGTCACCTTCTATCTGGATGCAATCTATCAGTCTCTGGCAAAGCTTTAAGATGACATGTCCCAAAGGAAATTGGGTCCATAGATGACACATCCCAAAGGAAATTGGGTCCAAGGGTCTAATGAGGAACAACCACTCCCCGTGGAAGCCGCAGTCGGTATCTCTGTGGCCGTGTCTGTATCCATAAATAAAGTCTCCTGCACGGGAAGGTCTGATGTGAGACACGGTGCTCAAAGATTCCCTGACCTATATAACGATCAGGGAGAGCTCCGGTGCCAGCCCCGGGCTGGGTGAGGGCAGAGGCTCCCCGGGCCGTGTCCCTGCAGCCCAGCCATGGGCAGGACGCTGCAGCCAGCCCGGACAGCCGCTCTGCGCTGCAGGAGCACAGCTGGCACCGCTGGGGCTGGGCACGCCGGCCCTCCTGACCGCGTGTCTTGTAGCCGGCTTGGACTGACAGCCTGCGTGGGGAGGCACTTCCAGCTCTCACGGGGGTGAAGCCAAAGCAGGCATGGGCCGTGTGAATCGCGAAGTTGGACATTGTTGGTGTTGCGGAGGACGCACCCCTGTCACCCCCGTAGCCAGGCGGCCGAGCAGCCGCGGTGCTGCTGGCTCCCACCGGGCCCCGCAGCACTCCGGGGGAACCGGCAATAAATTACTATTCCGACAGTTTAGAAGCTGCCCAATTTTTTTCAGTGCTCTCAGGCGGATTTCTGGATGGGTAAAACCACGCGCCAGCTGATCTCTGCCGGGGCCTGGAGCACTCGGTGGGAACGGAGGGAAGGAAAGGCTGGGGATGCCAACTGTGGCACACGCAACCCATGGAAAGAAATCTGGGAAGGTGGATGACAGGCTGCCCGCCGCCGTCCCCTGCTGTCTCCTGCCCGTCACTGCTGTCCCCGACTGTTCCTGCTGTCCCCCGCAGCCCGCTGCTGTCCCCTGCTGTCCCCTGCCCGTCACTGCTGTCCCCTGCTGTCCCTGTTGGCCCCTGCCCGCTGCCGCCAGTTCCTGTCTGTCGCTGCTGTCCCCTGCCCGCGGCCAGCCCCGTGTCCCAGCCCGTCTCACGGCCGCTCCCCTGCGCGTCCCCGGTCCCGAGGCGTGTTTGCAGGGAGCGCCGCTCCCCGAAGCCAAACACTGCCTGTGAAGTGTTTTTCTGGTGACTTTGAAATGATTTCGTGTAACTTCAGGCTAAGCAACATTTCCTCCTTTCTTTAGCTTAATGCTCACCTCCAGGGCAGGAGAAGGGTGGCCACGCTTCCCCGCAGGCTTCCACCTACTGACCTTCCAGGGCAGGATAATTATTTTAAGATCGACCCAAAACATATTTAGAAATTCCGACAAATAACTTTTCCTCCAAAATAAACGCTTCCCAGGGCTGCGGGGTTTACCACACCATCACCCTACGCTTCAAAGTGAAAACATGAATAATTAACCATAAATGTGACTCGCGCACTTCACTGAACGCATCGGCAAAATTTCACAGGGAACATTTTCCTTTAATAGAAACCATCAGATTAAATTCTCCCTGCTGCTTTAAGAGGAGGAATTAAATTTACCCTCAAAGGTTATTAAACGCTAAAGCAACTCTAACTTCGGGAATCTGTTTAAGAGTGTTTGTTTCCAGGAAAGAAAAGCCTTTTGGAGTTAAAATAACGAGTTGCGTAAGGAGTGGCTTAGAGAAATACTACCGGGAGAAATCCTGGAGTATCAATCACTTGTAGGTTACTTGTAGGGCCATGCAACCCCTCTTACTTAGCTGTTAATGAGGGAAGGCCAGCGGCTTTTGTGTGGGGCACAGAACGGATGGGCTGCGCGTTAGCACTTGATGGGCATCGTTAGTGCCTGTGTCGGGTGGGGCACAGGAGAGCTCCCTCTTTGTCCCGGGGGCACCACCAGCAGCCCCTTGTTACCTGGGGTTTGCAGTTCTGAACAGACTTTTAGCACAGCTTCTGCCCCATACTTATTTTGCATCTTATTTCAAACTGCTGCGTCCACTTTTCTCGTTCCAGTCGGTGCTGTGACTCCTTTGGCTCCTCACGCTGAAAGATCTGCAGGCAGCGCCGTTCCTATGGGACGGTGCCAAAAAAGTTTTTCCAAATCCCTTCCTCTGGATGTTGCGATGCCGCGGTAAGGAAGATTACACTCCTAGCACCACACTCACTCCGGACGTGACAAAATAACCGGGCTGCTGCCCTTTCAGAGGGGGAGACACGTTTTGCTCGGGAGGGCTCTGCCCAGCCCAGGAGCCCCTGGGCCTCCCGCACAGCCCGGCTGGCTCTCCATCCTTCCGCGGCTCGGCCTCTCCAGCCTCCATCCCACCCCTCCTGCAAGGGAAGCAACGGGTCCTTTTTCCTCTTGTCTCTGCCAGACACTGTGCTCTGTCTGACCACCTCGTCCCTCAGATTCCCAGCTTTTAGGGAGGTTGCTCTTCGGGTTTATAGGGCTGACCCCGAGCTCAGGCCGTGACGAGGAGCACTTTTGTCGGGCACTGTCTCTGAAAACACAAAGCTTCCCAAATCACCTTCCACACCTCTGAAAGACTAAGATGCAGGTTATAAAAAAAAAAAAGATCTAAAATCTGGGCTGGAAATCTCACATATTGACATAATTCCAGCGTGTGAAGCTTTTTTTTTTCTTTTTTTTTAAAGAAAGGCAATCAATTACACAAAATATTGCGAAATGCCTCATATAATAATTGAGAATTGGCAGCGCTTCAGGAACCTGCGTACCTGAAAGGCCTTTTCTGTCCCCTGCCAGCCCACTTCAGGGACAAATAGCTGGTTGTTGTTAAGATGGGGAGATTAGGGGGAGCTGACAGAGCCCAGGAATGTGGGCTGTTAAGCAGACATCTCCCATCCATCCTGGCTGGGGGTTTGGGCCAGCAGCTGCCCTGCCCCCGGCGCCCTTCCCACACAAAAGTCACGTTTTCAGCCCCAGAGCTCCCCTTGGTCTCGCAGCCTTTGCTTACAGCTTTAGCTCTGCCTTGTTTTTAGCTCCCACCAAGACGGACCATGGTTTACTTGCTCCTCAGATTGCATCCCTGTGCCTGTGCCGTGCCTTCTGCTTGGACTGACGGCATCCACTCACTCGATATAAACGGATATTTTTTTGGCTAAAAGCCTCTTGCAGCAAAGGGGACTCACATACAATACCTGGCAGGAGCTCCTTCCAGACTGACTGTAATTGTCAGAAATCCTTGTTAAGGCAAGGCTGCAAAGTTTTAAGCACAATCTTCTGTCCGTCCCATTCCTGCTGAGTGCTTAAATCCCTCTTGGTGCCTCTTGAAGTATGAATGTGCTCAGATACAGAGTATTTGTCATTGTGCACACCAAATGTTTGTGTCGCTGCCATCGCCTGGGGGCAAAACAATGAAACTTCCTTTTCTCCAGAAGTGGGAGCAGAGATGCCCCTCTGTGAGCTCGTCTCTGTCTAACACCAAAGCGGGATTCGCAGATTTAAGATGCATTCAGCAGGTCTGAGGAGGTCCCCGTTCCTGCATCACTGTTCTCACCTCGGAAAAATCTCTGCAGAATTAAAGTTTTTCGCGTGGGGGTCTGGGGAGGGCAAGGGGCCAGGGATAGGCTTTGCCTGGGGTTGGCAGCTCAGCACTGGCACAGCTCTGGGGGGCAGGAGGGGGCTGCTCCTGTCCCGCAGGAAGGGGAAGAGCAGAGCACTGGCACCGGGGAGCAGCTGGCTGCCTCAGGGCAGCTGTTACCCGCATTCAGTGGGAGCAAGTTTAAGGTAACAGGGTTATCGTGATTTTTGGTGCAAGCCTCACGGACACAGCAGCGCAGGAAATCCTTCGGCTGATGCCGGCGAGGTGTGTGCCCGGCAGGCCTGGCAGCAGCGCCGAGCTGGCAGTGTCCCCGGAGTGCTGCGGCGGGGGCTGCTGGGCTCCCGAGCCGGGGCCACCGGGACAGGCTGGGCACTGGGGCGTTCGGGTACCTCGCACGAGATTCCTTTGCCTTTAGAGAGGTGTGAAAGGTCTCGACAGGCACTTTGCCACCAGAGACACTCTCCAGTGCGTTTGCCTTCAGGTGCTGCACAATCTCCGTGTCTTTGGTGCCCGTGTCCCTCTGTAGTATATCTAAAGCAACATTGCAAATTCAAATGGAGCACCTTACGGTCCTAATTGGGATTGGGTGTTTTTTACATTGTGAAGCTTTTCAGCTATGTCTTTCTAATGAAATAAGAAAGCCAAACCAGATCCTGAATGACTGATGTCATTGCAAACGCTTCTAGAGCAGATATTCTTGGGATAACCAGTGGATGCCTTGCTTCCTGGGAAGAAATAATTTTCAGGAAGCTTCATGCTGATATTTCACATAAAACCTCTGTCTAACACCTGTTAACGGGAACAGACTCTCAGCTGAGGCAGGGAGGAGGTCAGGGTGCAGGGGAGAGCGGAGGGAGGGGATGGCTGAGCTGGTCCGGCCCGGCTCCGGCTCCTGCTCCATGTCCGGCCTCCTGAGCTCCCCCTGCCCCTCTCGACTCCGGCTCCTGCTCCGTGTCCGGCCTCCTGAGCTCCGTCTGCCCCTCTCGGCTCCGGCTCCTGCTCCGTGTCCGGCCTCCTGAGCTCCCCCTGCCCCTCCCGGCTCCGGCTCCTGCTCCGTGTCCGGCCCCCTGAGCTCCCCCTGCCCCTCCAGGGACGCCGGGATCAGCCGCGAGCCAGTGTAAACCGCAGCCTGTGCATTGAACCAAGGGAGGAGATTGAAAAGGTGTGCACAGTAACTCTTGAGTGCTTTGGAAATCACGGCCATCAGCTCAAATTAGCATTAAATCGCTGCCCTGAGCAGCGCCCGGGGCTCAGAGCGAAGCGGGGCGGGGCAGTACTGAGCCCAGCTCCCAGCTCCCAGCTCCCAGCTCCCAGCATCCAGTATCCAGCTCCCAGCATCCAGCTCCCAGCTCCCAGCATCCAGCTCCCAGCATCCAGCTCCCTGTGCAGGGTCCTGGAGCGTTCAGCAGCCACAAAGGTCCTGGCTCTGTGCTTGGAACACTCAGACCTGCCCTCAGCTTCCCATCCAGGTACTGAACTTCCACGAAATAAGTAAATAAACATGTATTGGCCTCTGGGAGCTGAGACATGAACCCTAAAGTTACACAATTCATAATGTCCATTTATCTTTTGGCATTTTTCAACAGTTACAGACCCTAAAGGAGACCAATGATCTCAGAAATTTCCTAACCCTTGCAGTCAGTGCCCTGCTGAAGTGCTGGCTTGGCAAGGTGAGAAAAGTCTTACAGAGGAGAGTTACATCACTACCCCTCTGTCAACCTGTCATCAGTCTTAAAATGCACTAAACCAAAGCCAGCCCAAGGCCTGTACTCGCCCTTGCCCTTGCTTTATCTCACGGACCTACCCGGGGTCCTGCACTCTCAGTGTTCAGGTATTCCAGAAGCTTTATCAGGTGTGTGCACTTTGCTGCCCGGATGGGCTCAGGGGCAGTGAGGGCACCATGTGCCCTCCCCTCCGGTGGGTGCAGGGCACCCCAGGCTGCCCAGGGAGCCACACAGACAGGGGGTGTGCTGGGGGGTCAGCAGCTCTGCCTGAGCCCTCAGGGACAGGCGGGGAGGAGACCGAGATGGGGAGCAAGGTGGCCAGCCCTGCCCTCAGGGCTCACTGGGAGCCGCCTGCAGCAGCAGCCTGTGCATCAGCTGCCTCCTGGCCCTGTCACAGCCCCTGGCTGATGTCACCTGGAGGGGACTCTCTTGTAATCTCAGGAATTGTCTGGTGCCCGAGCCAGGGCTCGGAGCAGCAGCACACAGAACATTCACTTCAAGCTTTTCAGAAGTCACATCTTCAGAGTCGAGGAATGACTGCTCTCTACAGGGAAGGAAACAGCAAAAGAGATTAATCTTCTCCAAGGCAAGTAAGTGTTCAAATAATATTAATCACTTAGTGAAGCGGCTGCCATAAAAGCAATACCCCCTGAGCCTCATGAGAGTGGTTTTGCCTTAAGCACAGCCTGAACTGACAATTAGGAGACCTGTGCCTGATGTAACTGAGACCCCAAGGGGTAACAGAGACCACAGGGAACTCAGTCAAACACAAGGACAGGAATTCCAGCACTGGAATCCCCATGAAACCAAGACAATCCTATTAGACAACACTACTTGTTTCCCAGTAAATCCATGGCAGTCCTACCACATCATTTTTGGAAGTGGGAATCACTCAGGAACCCCAGCAAAAGTGCATGAGATTTTCTTCTGTTGGCCAAGGAGATACCAGAAATCCCCAGTGCTGCCTTGCTGATCCTCAGTGCCGAGCTGGGCTGTGCTGGATCTGCAGTGCTGATCACCCGGAGCCAGTGGGGCTCTGCACTTCCCACTGCTCGTGTGAGTTACACGGGAAAGGCAGTGAGGGCAAGGATGGAGAGCATCCCTCTGCTTCATAGCAGAGCTCCATATGCTGGGACAGGTTGCAGAAAACCACTGAACTTTATATTATCACTATAGTTGGAACAAGGTTTAGGAAACACAAGTAGCTCCACTTTAGAAAATTGGAAAAGTGCCTCCTTGGGAATAGGGCTGTGTTAGCAGGGCGTTTTGGCTGATTAAGTGAATTCACATGCAGATTTTGCTATTTCAACAAAGAAAAAAGAAAAGGTTTTTCATCCTTTTTGGCTGTTAATTTTTCCAGAATTTGCCTGCCAGGGTAATTGTTTAGGATGCGAGCGATTAAGATCTGTTTTGCAAACAGAAGTATAATGAGGTTTTAATATCTGGCATTTCCACAGCAATACCCTCAAAGCCCCATAAGATAAAATACAGTCAGAAAGAACAATAGACATCTCCTGGGTTGTCACCACGAAGTTTCTGGATTTGGTGCTTTTGTGTGGTTTGAAAAAAAAAAAAATGAAATGAGATGTAAGATTATGATTATCCATGATGGCAACACAATGCTCATAATGAGAAAACAATGCTCTTTGGACTTCCACCCAGGGCAGCACCCACCTCTTCCTCTCTCCATCCCTCTGAGTAGCTGAATTAAAAATGAAATACGAGCTGGAGGAGGAGGCAGGGTGCCCGTGAGCAGGAGGAGCAGCCCCAGCCCTGTGTCCCCGCTCACGATCCAGAGCGTTCTGGGCCCATGCCAGCCCCGTGCGGGAGGATATTGGATCATTTCTCACTCTGGCAACAGGAGGCCCGAGACAAGGCATTTCCCATTCTTGTTCCAGCATTATATGAATGGCATTTTAAAAAAGGAATGTCCCACAAAGGAGTGGTTTTAACAACGCCCCTGCTCCCTCTGCGCTCAGCTGCGCAGCCCAGAGCGCTCCTCACAAGTCAGAGCAATGCTGCTCATCAGGGCTTCCTCGGGCCCCTCCTCTTGATGGCACTGACCATGAGACCACCTGGAATGGGAAAACGGCCATTCATCTGGGGCTCTAAAACTAATGGACCTTACCTGGCAAATTTCCAACAGGATATTGGATTTTAGCTCCAGGTGCTGCCCAGACCCGTGTGTCTAACACTCACTTCAGTCACAGCGGAGGGAGAAGAGGGAGCATCCCAGCCATGCTGAGGTCTCACTTCTGAGGTCCCACCACATCCTAGGCAAGGTTGAAGAGTTTTCTGCTGTCCTTGATGCCCAGGGAGAGCCTCTACCAACTCTGACCCTGCTGTCTGACTCTTACTGGCTCCTTTCCCCCTTTGCAATTCCCCTTTCTCCCACCTTACTCTCTTCTGCAAACCCCTCTTCTTCCCAAATCTCTCTCCCTGCCTTAATCCCTTCTTCCACTGTGCCTCTAGAATAAGGTCTCATGTTCAGTACCTCAATTTACAGAACAGTTTAGACTTCTCCCACTCATTGTGTCAACAGCTGGACCTATGAGAGTATGATGCTTACACTACTGCCCATTCCCCCCTTCCACGTAGAAACGGATCCTGGCTGCCTCCAGACACTGTCCATTAATCAGAGCTTGCTTAAGTCATAAATAATCCCTTTAAACTCTTTTTGAAAGTCCTCCAGCCTTTGAACTGCTCTGTAAACTTTACTCCAGTGCATCTTGGAAAGAGCCTTTAAATGATTCAAATATTGCCTGAATTTTTCATGGGTCCTCTGCAGAGAGGTGATATTCATCTGAACAATCAGCTTTCATTTGCACCACGTGGAAAATGGGACAAGGAAAAGGTAAATGTTCTCTTCAGGGTCATACAACAGCCTGGAGATGGAGTTCCTCGACCCTAGTCCCAGACCTGGCCCCAAACCACGTGGCAAGTAGATATCTATCTCTTTAGGAGGATTGACGTGCTGATCTCATCACTGGCATCTCACCCGCCTGCTTTTTTATCTCTAATTATGTACTGACACAATTATCCTTCATTACAGAGAGTGCACGCTGTGCACCACAGACAGGGAAAGCAGCTATGCTCTGCAGCTGGGCCGTGTGCTTTATTCTGTCTAGAGCAAGATCTACCCACCAGCACCATTTTTTGAGTGTAACAGAAACCAGTGTCTGTGGGGGGTGTGTTTCTTTTTCTGTATAGAACTGCCCTGGTGTTGTAGTTTATAGTTCATCCACAAAGATACAAATTGTTTTTTCATTTCTTCTCGCTTTTATCATTAGATATGATAAAACTGCTATCACTAAAGCTTTCTGCTTGGTTCAGGGCACTTTCCCATGTCATCTACCTGTATTTATTTCTCCTTTGCAAGGATATAAATAGACAAAATGTCTGACCTGAGCCAATCTGGGTATGGCAACCACTTCTGAAGTCTCCAGATGGAAATCAATCAGATTTTAACTGCGTAAGAGTGAATAAGGATCCCTGGCCTGATGACTGCCATCCACTGGATCATCTGTGAGTGAAATCTTGGAGAAGAGAGGAGAGGAGACTGCAAGTGAGGCTGAGGTGGAGCCCCACTCCTCCCACTCTTGGTGCTGCTCAGAGAATCCAGCTCCATTTCTCCCCCATGAGGTGTGGGTGGTGGGGATGGCAGCAGTCCCTGGCTGACCTTACTGCCCCAGGCTCCTGCAGAGGCCTCACTGAAGGGACTGCCTGAGGCAGCCTGTCCAGCCAGACTAGACACAGCCAGTGAGAACAGCTCCCAGCTGCCCACAGGTGCCCCCCTGGCATCTGCAGGAGGGGACCAAGGCCTCTGGTTTGTGGGTGCCCTGGGTGTCTTGGGTGGCTTTTTGTGCCTCTGGTTACAAGCAGCTCCAGTCCAAAGCCAGTGGCCTTTCACTGGCACAGGGCACCTTCGAACAACCAAGGCATTTGGTGACAGGAGTTTATTTGTCCCAATTGGTCATAGGTCAGTGCTTAAATAACTGTATTTGTATCTTGGTTCCTATTTTATTTCATCTTCACTTTTGGACTCAACCTAAGAAAGAAAGAGACAGTTCCTGGTGTAGTATGAATCTCTCTTTTAACAGCTGAGGATGTGAACCTTTATGTCTCATACCAGAATGGAACTTCCCTGCTGTCAAGATCTGGCTTTCCCATTTCATTCAGTCCTCCATCCTGCTGCCAAGGGAAAGGGTTTTGGATTCCTCTGAATTTTCTTGGATGAATGGTTGGACCATGCTGGTTTGCAAACTTACTAAGAAAAGGAGACAGGGCTGTGTTTTCATTTGCTTGTATTGTTTTAAGCAAGTTGATACGTTCCACAAATAAAAATGTTCTTTGTTTTGTGCATAACAGTAAAAGAAGTCAGGAAGATGAGGCTCCAGAAAACCCATCAGGAATCCCCCAGCCTGGTTTTTAATCTGTGTCACCTCACCAGGAGTGAGGTGCTTTGTGACTGATTCATATTTTGATAGTGCTGTATTTTATGTACCATTTATCAGGTTTTGGCACCATCAGAAAAGCTCTACTGAAACATTTTTGTGGAGGACAGAATGGCAGGAGGACAGAAGGGGAGGTGGACAGGAAGATGATTCTCCCCTGACTCGGTGAAATAAATGAAAAATATCTCCCATAAAAAAAAGGAAGAGAATTTGTGAGTTCACAGGAGTGTAGTGCAGTCTGCCTATTGCTCTGCTGTGTGGTGTGTTCAAAAACTCTAAAAACTGTCCTTTTTTTTTTTCTTTTATAATCAAGAGAAGCTGTATAATATTTACACCCTTCTTGCACAGAGCAGAGTCATCACACTTATCTCACTACAGTCACTGACAGAATCATCTGAGGCACTGATCCACAGCCGGGTGGGAGAGGCAGCACGGGGGCAGCCTCTGCAGGAGCAGACCCACAGCTGGCTGCTGGGCAGCAGTGGTACACACACCAGGAATCCTGCTATAGCAGGGCCTGGATCTCTCTGTACACTTTCTTAATTTGGGGCATACTATTAAAGATTTGAGTACTCCTCAAGCATTTTTTGTTTTTAAAGGAAGTTTTGGGCAAAGCCCAAACAGCTTCAGCTTGGTGAATCAATGTTTCTTTCAAGCTTTTCACCCCGTTTGCAGCTTGATTGGTAGCAAACTGTACCTGAAGAAGTATTTTCCTATGATCCTTGATCCTAGTTATTCCACCAGGTCAGTGTAACATTAGTCAGCATGCAGAGCAGAACCAGCTGGAAAGCAGCACAGGAGCCGTGTGTTGCTCTTGTTCAGAGAAACACTCAGACACAGCTCTGCTTCCAGCTCTGTCAATGCACCTTAAATTGATCTTTTGTTCCTAATCCTGCCTTCTCTGGAGATAACGTCCAGTGAAATTGCTCTAACTTTATTTGTGTAAGTCTAATGCTGATCAAAGATCAGGATACTTTCACATACAGAACATTATGAGATAAAGACCAATCTTAGAACCAGAGAGGGTGCAGAGCATGCCATGTCCTTTCATAATGAGCTGTGACAGGGAAATAAAATGATTTGTCTAATACTCCTGAATCTGGGAGGACTGAAAAGAGGTTCTAAATAGGTCCCTGTGTTACTTTGCTCAATGAAAATTACATTATTTTATCATGTTTTCCTACTAAGAGATTGGTTTATATCCTTTTGCATACCAATAGCAACATTTCTAGTTCAACATTCACAACCTTTTATCTCCCCTACCACTGCACTCCACTTATCCATTTCCCCAGTGAGAGGCTTCCACCACTGAGCCGTGTTGTCACTGTCAAGCAACCACCTCGATACCTGTGTGTTGTATCACAGCTGCCTGTAACACAAATTGAGCTGCTCAGGACAGCCCTGCAATCCACCTTTAGAGAGGGATTGACTAAAACAAGGGAGAAGAGATGGGCTCTGGTCTCTGTGCTACAGAGCCTTCCCACAACCTCCTGCCAGCCCTTCCACCCTCCTCCACTGCTGAGCTTTGCCTCTCACTTTTTCCCTGGAGGGGAAGATCCCTACGGTCTCTTAGTAAAGCAGGACAGCACATTTTGTTCTTCCCCCTCCAAGATGTCTCACAGTTTGGGATTTAGGACCTGAGGCAAGAGTTAAGCAGGTTGGTTTTAAATGGTCTCACAGTTTGCCACTATGCCAGAGCTAATGGTGGGTTAAACCAAGAGGAAAAGCAAACAGCACTAAGCAAACTGGAAGTGAGGATGGGAGGGGGAGATGAACAATTTGGGGGCTGCCAGGTATATTTTGAGCTACTGTCAACATACAAGCTTTGTTTTCCATTGATTTATCACCTTATTGCTCTCAGTATCAGGATGACAAAGATTCTCTCAGGCATCTGATAACGAGGGAGACCCTTCCATGGTCTTGCATCCACTGCATAGCTCACATTGGTGGCCCTGCAGGCTGTGACAGCATCCTCCTGCATGTCTCCAGAGAAAAATGACAACTCAATATGGCACAGGAACTTTGGTGACATCTCTGTGCATTGCAGAGAAGTATGTGGCATGTTAGGGGCTGCCTCTGTGATACTCCGGGCTTTACGCTGGGCTTTAATTCTGGATCTATGACAAGTTCCTGGTGCCTTGGCAGTACATCTCAAAGTTTGCCTTTCTATCCCCCACCTGGTTGTGACTTGGACTGCAGTGCAGAATAGAAGCCTTTCTCTTAAGGAACAAGGTAGCAACACACTGGAGATTCTGGTTCTCAGGTTCGGGGTGTACCTGGCATCTACATTTGCTCTGGTGTAGCAGTTTCTGAGTGTGCCCCTCTTGTGGGAAGGGTCATATGTTAAGAAATAGGCCTCCTCTAATTAGCCAAATTCAAACTGTAGAATTGAGTGGCTTTTCCACAATGCAATGTTTACATTCACCGAGGAGCAGAACCCCGGGTACCTGGAAGCTGTCAAGAAGGTTCTCACATTCACTGTGGGAAGAGGTCAAGTAGACACTTCATATAAAACTTCCTTTTATCCTTTTATATTTGCTTATTGTCTCTCTCTTTTCAGTCCATTAGGAGATAAGGTCAGCATCACCTCAGAGAGTACCTGTCATGCTGTTTTGCTGTCCCCTACTTCTCTTTGTTCACCAAAAACCATCCTGATCTTGTCTGAGCTTTGCCTCAGCCCTCAGATCTGGAGGGTTCGTGTAGTGAGGAGCCAGAAAGACTCCATAAGGAAAAGGCACATTCACAAAACAGGAAATGTTATTCCCCTTAAAATTCTTTCTGCTATTTTATTTTCAGTGAAGATTTGAAAATTCTCCTACAGAAAGACCCTGGCCATGAGGCAGTGAAGTATATTCCCAAGCTCTTGTAAAGCATCAAGTCCTTCTGCTGTAAGGGCTTCATCTTCCTTGATGCAATCAGTGGTCTTTCCAGATAAGTTTGTTGCTCCCAAATTCTCACTGCTTCCTAGGCCCTGCAAGCTTGGTAATAATGTCCAGTGCAAAGTCTTCTAACCTGCCGAGCTGCTCTCTGGTGCAAACTTATCAGTCCTGCTGCCTCTCTGGTATCGAGTCCAGGCTTGTCCAGGACTCTTTTTTCAGAAGTCCTACATGCTGGGAGCAGATGTAGGTTCATGATTGTTTCCCATGAAAGCCGGATGACTCTTAGTCCTGGGAAGAAGTAGGTCGTATTAGCGAGGCTAACAGGATTAAGCACAGTTCAGTAGGACACTCAGATGGCCACGGATTTCTGCCCTGCTGACAAGCACTGTGTAGCACATCAGAAAGTGCCAAATGTCCCTGACAAAGGAAAAACTGAAATTCTCGTTCCTTTGGTACACACCTACTTCTGCCTTAGATAAAGAAATAAACCGGGCAATCTCATGATGGGGTCCTGGGAGCCCTCAGACAGAGGATGTAAAACGACTCCCATTTTACCCTAGACATATCTCTTTATGCATTACTTCTCGAAACACCAGCAGAACTCCTCGAAAAGCCAGCAGAGTGGGAGCTGTGAGCGTGTGGGGGATGCGGGGCTGGGCACAGCCCACAGCCCTGACTCCCAGCCTCCACCAGCTCCTGGGACAGCAGCAATTACATCCTCGCCACTGCCTCTAGAGGGTAGAGCAACCATGAGTCTCCACAGGGGCAGGCAGGCCGAACAGTGCCATTCCAGGCTCCTAAAAGCTTTAAAATTTCCTTAGCAACCCTGCACAAAAATTGCCAGTCAGTGCAGCCAGCCGGCAGACCTGAGACTGGTGATGCAGCAGTTTCGCAGCGCGCTGCCAGATCCATCCCGCTCCAAACATATTCATAGCAGTCTCATGGACGTCCCGGGACTGCTTTGGCAGCAATTGTGCGGGATAAATAAAGCTCCCATTGTTGTGGATGACTCTGCTTTCAATTGCACGGGAATCCAGGCCAGCGGGGACTTCTGCCTGATAAAGGCTCGCTCATTTCGCACATTTGTGCCACTGCTCTGCTAACGCAGGGCTCATCTGCAGCACTACACTGCACCTTCCCGAGTTTATTTTGGGGCATCTGTTTCCTAGTCATCTGCAGCACTTTTCTAAGCAGCTAAGCCTCCACTACAAAGTTTAATGCTTGTGTCCCCTGCCTCACTGCACTGCCATTGCAACAGGCAGGAGTTGATGTCTCGGCCATAGGTAGGTCTGGCTCTGCACATAAATACAGAGGGAATCTTTGCCTCAGAAATCTTTTTGGGGAAAAGGGGTTTATATCATGGGATATAAGTCTATAATCAAGGGCTTGTGTGATTTCTGAATTAGTGAGTGGAAGGAATAGTGTTCTTTCTCTGATATGCCCTGACAGAAAGTCTTTCTGTAGTCGACTATGAGCTGTGCATGTTCACTTATAGCAGCCCCAATCATGACCTCTGAACATATGCCTGAAAACTCCTTGGATTTCACTAGCTGTAGATATTCCTTTCATAGAATAAATTAAAAGGGCCTGATGCAGATGTTTGCATTCTACCTTAACTTTACAATGCATTGATTTGTCCCTCCAGTGATCAACTGAACAATTACTGCTCCTGACTCATGTGCAGCCTCTACAGCACAGAGATACAACTTCCTCAGAGAGAAATACCAGTCCATCTTCATTTGCTTAACTACCCTCCTCCTAAAACACTTCAGAAACTGCATGCAACTTCCCTGGAACTGAAATTTCTCACTAGTAGGCACCTGAATAATTAGAAGTCTTATTGAAAATTTTATTCCAGCAATCTGCTCTGCCTATACAGCACATGTGTTTGATGCTAATCAGACCTCAGAAGGCAGTTTATATAAATCAGCCTGGGGATGGTAATATGATAGCAGCCACGCTTGTTTATAACACAGCCTTCTACATGGTGCAAAGTCTGAGTTTGACTGTTTATAGCAGCAATGAAAAGCCATGCCTCTGCCGTGCCCTTTGATTGCTCGCCTCATCTGAACCACTGAAAGCTGCAAAAAATTCCAACAGCACTTTTTTCTAGATGTTTAATCCACTAAACTGCAGCCTGTAGAATAGGGAAAAATAAAAAATAGTAAAGTTAAGGTAGGCAGTTTTTCAGGAGCCTAACCTCTCTCCCAGGGGCCAGAATGAGTGTCAAAGCACGTGTCTCTCACAGGAGCACTGGGACAAAGCTCCTCGTGGCCCCACAGTGCTGGCTGGGTGCAGAAGCTGTGCACGGCCAGCACACACAGCCCAGCTGGGCTCACAGGGCAGGCAAGGAGTGGAATGGGGACTGTGAGAGAATCGTTTGTTTTCCCACTTCTCTGGATGCCAGACATCTCAATCTGCTTGCAATTTGGGGAGGGAGAGATCCCCAGGGGAGCAGGAAGGAAAGGAATGGAGGAGGCTGCTTCCTATGCTCTCAGAGTGGCAACTGAGAAACAAGGGAAGACAGACAAGAAACTTGCTAAAATACAGTCAATTATATCTAAGGACCCTACAAAAGGGAGGAATGTTGCTTATAAACAATGCCCTAGGAACAACAGAAATGACGAGAGTTGGTTTCTGCACACTGTCCTGTGCAGACCAGATTCTCTGATGTCTGATAGCACAGTTGTTCTCTCCTTGCAGCTTTTATTATTGGGGAGGCATGGTGGGTTTCTCCCCTGCACAGCACACTGTTGGAGTGACACACAGAGCCATCTGGATGTATTCATTTGGGAGCTAATCTCTTTGCTGCTTTTGGGAAAAATGACAAATGTGTAGGGCACAGCCTGACCCCTCACAGACATGCTGACAACCAGCACAGAGGGCACTTCTTCCCTGCTGGAAGGAGGGTGGCACGCCTGACCTTGGTCCCAGGCAATAACAAGTAACACCACGTGCTTAACTTGGGGCTCACCTGTGCTTTTACAAGCCAAACAGGAACCTTTTTCCTAACAGGTTTCCCATGGCCCTTCTCCAGCCACGCAGAGCACACGTGGCTGGCCAGGGAAGCAGAGAGCCCTTCCCAACACTCCTGGTTCATCATACACTGGGGAAACCCAGACCTCCGGTCACCAAATGAGTACCCCAGCAGCTGGCACTTACCCTTTTAAAGCCCTGAGTGAACAGATCACTCCTGAGTGTGCAATGAACACCCAATGGGCAGGGCTGGCTCTGCAGGGAAGGTGTCTGTGTTCCCCATGAGCACAGCAGGGTGGGTGACACAGCCCTGGTTTATGGCTGCTCTAAAGGCTACATGGAAAGCCATCTGAGGCTGGTGGATGAATATGACCATAGTTTATGGCACATTGTTTTCCCCTTCAGTGTGTTTGTCCAGGAATGTGGTGTCACCTGAGATTTGCGAGATGCACCCGGGGGAGTGTAACTGCCCCAGAGCCTCTAGTGCACCGAATTCATGGATTGGCTGTGCTGAACTGCTCATCTTACAGCACTTAGGGATGTCTCTTGCAAAGCTTATAGCATGTTAGCTACGGCAGATTTGCATTTATTTTGTTATCAGACTCTCCTGTAGCTCCTGGGAGGGGGACTGTGCCCACCCGTGGCTGTCTGACACTCTTCCCACAGGATGAGCTGCTGCTGTGTGATCCTCTGCTCTGCTACTCCAGCCTGTGCTCTCTGTGAAAGACCAGGCTATTCAGAGGACATGCTCTAGTATTTTTTTTTTTGTTCCCTTTATCAGTTTTCAGCATCCATCTTTAACCTTAATTATATATTTCTGGTGACCGTAACAACCGCCTTTCCTTCTCAGTATTGCTGACAGTAATAGTGTAGATACACAAATGTGTTTGCCTCCTTGGTGTACAACAATGAGTTTAAATCCATAAAGAAAAATTAAACTCAGAACTGCTATTTTGGTGTTGGTCTTTTTTATTAGAGTGAGATACAAATCACAGAACTCTTAATTTTCTTTACACTGCTGCCCAGTCCCCTCTGTTCATGAATTAGCTGGCATTTCTCCTAGCTCACCATGAGTGTGCTGAGATGATGATAAACCTTACAGCAATTTATTTTCGGAGTGGGAGTAGGTAGTCTGAATTTGTGAATTTTTAATTTCAGATATATCTCAGAACCATTTTGCCTTGCAGTGACAGAATTCCTCTGGGACAAACTGAGATTGCCTACAGGTTACTGCTATCATTTTGTGCTTCTTTCACTTACTTAACCTATTTTTCTGCTTCCTGGATTCACCCATTAAGGTATCCCATCCTTCAAGGAATGATTCAAACTTCCTAACAGGGAAGTCATTGATATTCAAAGACTTGTATTTCTTGGGAGCAGCTGTTCTACAGGGCCTCTGCAATACGTATATGTATTTATTTTTTTCCAGTGTAAGGATTAAGGAAGTGTCCCAAGCAGCAGAGGCCACACTGACTGCTGGCTGCAAGACACCACACAAACACCTCCCATTTGTAACATCCCCATTCAGGTGTCTTTCACACAGTAAAACATTTAGCAACAAACGCAGGCCACAAGGAGTTTATCTGAGTCACTGTCCAACACGATAAATGCCAAAGTGAGCATCTAGTAAACTGAAGGGAGGGGTTTTAAAATGTCACAAAAAGTGTTTTTTGAAAGGAATTGCCATGCATGCTAAGGCAAAGCAAGGTGACAGGTCAGTATGGGAAGATGTGGTCTACACTCTTCCTGCTCTAACAGCCAGTCTTCCTCCTTTTCACTGACATGAGCCTGTTATATGTAATTTCCATGGAGAGTTTTCTGTAAGCAAACTCACAATTACTACAATATGTGTGTAATTGGTTGTTCTGTTAGTTAATCATGTGGCTAAATCATCTCTCCATAAATAAAGCAGGAAGAATCACACACTATCAATCTAGGAAAACAAATGAAAATACGATTTTCTACATAAAGTTTTGTAAAAATACTTAATTCCCTCAGTCTCAAGAGCAGACAGAGCGCTCTGTCAGCCTTGCTGCTGCTGGGTCTGGCCATCTCCTGCTCCCCTCTGGGGCCAGCTGGTGTTCCCAAAGGGATCCTCCATCCTGGGCGTTGTCAGATGGCCTCTGGCAGTATTTGCATGGTGTTAAGGAACCTGAGATTTGTTATCTTGTTAAGATCCACTTCACATTCTGTCTTTTGGAAATGGAAAGAAGTGGATTGAAGAATAACTGGGAAAGAACGAGGAAGCTCCTCTGGGCAGGAACAGTCACAGAGCTGATGGAGCAAGAAGAACGGGAAGAACAATAGGCTTTTGTTCTTCTCACAGGTTATTGTTATTTTGTTTTCCTCGAAGTCTGATATCCCAAGAAATTACTCCCAAACCAGCCTTGGCTCCCTCCAGTTGCCTCATATGATGTTTTCTGGTGGGAATTTCCAAGTGACCTGAAGAATTAAGCTCTGAAAATTTTCAGCTTCCCTGACAGTTATAAAATGTTGGGGGTTTTTGCTTGTTTGTTTTTTGGGGTTTTTTTGTTTGTTTGTTTGTTTTAACCACAAAAGTGATTTTTCACTAAAATAGCAGGGAAGGCAAAGTAATGAGCCTGAGTTTTATGTAACAGAGAAAGAAGAGACGATGACTGTGGGAGCATAGGCATTGCACAAAGAACGTGTCTTTGCACAGGTGGATCTGCAGCTCCCTGGCAGAGCCTAGACCCACCAGATGCAGAGAACCAAGGGCAGGGACACACTGCCCAATGGCTGGAGGTGGGACACGACAAACGGGCAGATCCCTCCTGGAGCTGCAGCCGGGCACAGCCCCTGGGCACCTGCCTGGGCTGCCCTGCTCTCAGGAGCCCATCCACACCAGGACTTCAGCCTACCCTTGGAAATTCCCTTTCCTTCAGGCTTGGGCTTCCACTCCTGCCTCCTCCCACCTCCACACTAAGATGTAGCTCCCCCTGCTCAGCTACCAATTCCCAAAATCACAGCTGTTCCTGCAAGTGCTCAAGAGTCAGGTAGAGTCCTTCCAGCTGTGACTCCTCCACGTTTCCCTGCTGTCCTGCTGCTGTGTATACCTACTTCACTCTTCTGTCTCCTCCATTGGGGCAGAAGATTGAGGATGTCCCATGGATTTCCAGATAGCCAGTCCTCAAAATTTTGCCTGGCAGGACTCAAAGATGGCTTATCACTATGTACAAACTCTCCATAACCAGCCAAATCAGACGAACAATCTAAGTGGCCTCTAGTCCTTGCCATGTTGCCCAGAACCTCTCTATCACTGCCACTATCTGCTTCTGAACCAGGCTCCAGCATGCTTGGGCCAGCAGATTAAATCAGCAGTCTGAGGTTACACCACTTTCAGCCTTGCTCCTCCACAAGGCAGAGACATCTGATCCTCCGGGGAATCAAGTCCTAGATTGCCACTCTCAGCCCAATATACTGAAGGAAAATAACTCCAGCATGGATTGGCCTTAATACAGACTTGCAGCAGCCCCAGTGCTGATTCATAAAAAGTTGTCTTTGCTTCGAGGGCAGTGACACCTGGCAAGAGGATGGGAAAGGTGAGCAACAGTGGTGACATCTTTAAACATACTGACCTTGGCAACGTAATATTTCTGGGACTGTGTGACAGGGCTATAAATTATTGTTCAGTCACACGGGAAATGAGGACATTGCACTGGAAAAAGTGTCCTACTCCCTTGAAACCAGTGCCAAGCTGTTGGACTGAGAGACTACCAGCAGCGATCTAGAAGAATCTTTGAAAAACAACCTATTTAAACATCCAGTTGCTCTCACATTTAGACAGCATTCCCTCTACTATAAGTAATTTTCAATTCTCAAATTACAGGATACAGAGAGGAAGAAATTAATTGTACTAGATTTGCAGGTCCGCAAATGGCCATGTGTGAAGTTATGAACAGGAATACCCCCTTTGGAAAGCCGTGTGAGCCTGAGGGCATCATGGCTCATCCTCTTCCAGCTGCACCTGTGCTGGCTGAAGCATTGTCTGCCTTCCTCAGGTCCTGAGTGTCTGTGTAACCTGTTCTGCTGTCCATCCTATCTGCTAGTGCAGGATTGTTTCCTACTATTTTTAACCCCTTAAGGCACAGGCTTCCACCTTTTTCCTGGAAAGGTGTGTTCATGATTTAGTACCTAGCACTAATAAGGCATTTTTCATAGAATCAGTCTAAAGTTTTTGAAAATATTCTTTCTCCTCTCTTATCTTTTTTCAAATTCCCAGAACAAATAATTCCTCTTTTTTGTTTTGTGCCTGTGTATATCTGAAATATTTCATAGAATAACCCATTTCTGAATTAATGTATGCATGGTTTTTTCCAAGTTGTTGGTTTGTTCTCTAATTCTGATTAAGCCTCAGTGCTGTGAGTACCTAGTGAGATCTTATACTGTACTAGCAACACCCAAACAGTATTGGCTGTGGAATATCAATTTCTTTAAAAAAAGGTTACTGTTGGAAGAGAACATTCAGATCCTCACTTCAGTGAAGATTCTCAGTTCCACATCTTGACTTTTCAGAATGAGATAAACACAAGCCTTTATAACCTGGAGAGGTTTGGGTCCATACCATGGTGGCTGGGTACAAGTGCCGAGCACAAACTGGTGGTCACCATGACTGGATCAGCTGCTCCATGCAGCTCCCAGTTTGAGCAGGAGTCAATGCTATACCAGAGAAATAAATCAGAGGGCAAAAAATAAAAGAGGATGAGAGTGGGAAGGAAGTCTGACAGAACAATACAGAAGTTACAAAACCAATATCTTATCAGACTCTCCCATTGTTAAAGGACAGGAGTGAAGAGTCTCTTCAGGGAACTCAGCTCTAGTGAGTGGCTGCCCTCTCCAGAGGGCTGTCTGGACTCTTACTCGTGGAGTATCAGGAGGTGACAAAAAAGAAACTACAACTATGAGAAAAACCATGTCAGGATGGAATTATTGGGAGAAAGGGATGGATACAGAAGCTAAGTCATATTTGAAACAAAAGGTGTGGTAACTCAGATTTCCATACTAGCATAGCATTCTCTGAAAGATGTATGCAAAGTTACAGCAAAAGCAACTCAGAGATAAGGAATGTTATCCTGAAACAGATGCAGTTTCTACTGGCTTTAACAGCTTGATTTTTATAATATCAGAAACAATTTCCACAGCACAGGATGACTAAAATAGGATTTCTTGCTGTAGACCAAATCTAAAGCATTATGGTTTTGTGGAGGCATGGAGAAAGTCCACATAGCTCACCCGCAGTGGCCTTTACAACTTTACGTCTGGTTGCAGACAAAACAAAAATTTAGAATAATGCTTCATTATAAGACTTAGGGTAAAAATGGCAAAGTATCTCAAGTCTCCTCTTTGCAGGGACTCTCAGGTGAGTTCTCTGCAGCACTCTACCTTTTAAAATCTAAAAGATGATAAAGAAGTGACTGATGCATGAAACTCACTTGAGGTCAGCAAAAAAATGTTTAAGAAACCAGATAATAGTTGGACCCAAGGAAGTCAGTAATAGCAGACCCTCATAAAGACCTTAGAACAGAGCTTTTTGTAGGAGGTTTCAAAAAAAAACCCACTACCAAATGAACTCACAACAAAGTCTTAAGAGTCTACCTTGCAGTAATTCAGTTCAGGTAAAAGTCGTTGGCATTTTTACATTAAGAAGCCAGACTGCTTGGATGTACTGATTCCCACGTGTATTGGGGAAGGTCAGTGCCTTAACTTTCTGCTGTGATGGGCTAAATCACCTAGGAATCATCAAATGAAAGCACCAATTCTTCTTCACTTGCAGCTGTAGGTCTTCCCAAGTTTGAAACCCATCTGATCATCACTCAAAAATCTTTTCCTCATTCTGATTGAAGGGCAGAGGAAAAAGATTTGCCTTTGATAGAAAGCTCCTGACAAGAACTTTAAATATTCCAGCCTCCTGAGGCTTGGGCTGTACTGAAAGATGGCTTTTGCTCCTTCAGCTTCTGCTGTGGAAGATCCCTAAGACTGATTTCCTTGAAGCTACTCAGAAGCATAAAATCCTATTAATAAATAAAATCCCTGTCCCTTGCTGTGACCAGAGCATTCAGATGACTCTGTGAGTTAACCCTTGGCAGAAACATCCAGTTTGATGGTGAGAGTTTATTTGGCCTATGGACCAAAACATGAAAAAGCTGTGCCATTGAGCCTGTAGAAGCACTGAATTAAGGCTTTTGTATAAGATTCTGGTTATTAAGCTATTAAATAAAAGCTTTTTGAAGTATCAATGCGCCCTGAGCATTGAGGCAAGAAGTTTAATGAGCACCACCAGTCTGCCAAAGCACTGGAGTAGCCTCCAGAGCAGCCAGGGAAATCAAGTGTCCAAGCAGGTTGCTACATGCATCACAACACTCCAGGCAACAGCCTTCACCATTGGCAAAGCAATGGTGATTTGGTGAAGACTCCTTGCCAGGCACAGTTAAGAAGAAATTATGAGGGACAGAAAATATATACACATATATACATATACATATGCTTGCTGGAAAGAGAATAGGAATCGTAGGAATACTGCTCTTTGTTTAATGCAGCAACTGCAGGATCCAGCCAAAAAGTTATTGAAAAGTATCTTGTCCTAAAGATCCCAGACTAAGAAGTGACTTTTACTGAATAATTGTTAATTCCAGAGTTTTCTGTGTATAGCAAATCTGAAAATTAAAAATGACAATTCCCTTTCCTTCCCATGCCCTTCTACTACTGATCACACCATGCATCAGAAGTGTTTCAAATACAATATATACAAAACTGCTCCAAATATCTTCCCCCTACCCATCCCCCCAAGTTTTCTCAATAGAATCAAATGGTTTTTTATTGTTAAAACCCAAGCTGAACCAAGATGTAGCCTGAGTGGCCATAGGAGGGGTTGCCCAGAGAGCAGGGTGTGCTGAAACAGGGCAGCCTGCTCTAAGCTGTGATGTCAGGACCAGCTGAATGCCTCCTATTCAGATAATAAACCAGCTTGATTAAATACAATTAATATTCATTCCTAAATATTGAGGACAAATAATTGTAGTTAGATGCTACACTTGGCTTTGATTTCGCCAGTGTGGAAATGTTAATTCATGGTCTCATCTTCCTTCCCACACTCTTGTCAGTTCTCCTTCTTTGTTCTTCAAAGTCCAGCTTCCCAAAATCCTCTGAATGTAAACTGCCGCTGATAATAGGAAGAAGTGCAATTATGTGATTCCACTAGCAAGCAACTCCAGTTTCAGTTCCATTTCAGAATCCCAGTTAAATTAATCCTTCCTATTTTCAAGACTTCAAATGCAATTGCCCAAGGAGCCTTCCAGATGTTTATCTCCGTGCTCCAAGCCCTGCTCTCTCTATTACTCTAATTGGTATCTTCCTTCTCTCTGCAACATGCTGCAAAATCCAGGCATTGCTGGGGTGAGAAACTCCTCCTCCTCCTGAAAAAAAACACACCAGGAGCAGCTTTATAGCAATTAATACTCAATTTCTGCTGAAATGTCTGTAGCACGTATCTCTGAAAATTACCTTAAAGAGGAGGCAAATCTCGTTTGTTTCTCAAGGCCTTTATGACAAAAGATACCTAAAGATACCTTTTTTTTATTCTGTCCTGGGTTTTTTTCTGGCTTGTACTTTGACCTCTCCAGTTTTGCTGGCTGGCAGATAGCATGGGAAAAACAGGAGGACGACAATGGCAATAAGGCTGATATTTGAACAATCAGAGGGCAGGGGGTTCTAATCAAACTACTTCTTCCTCCTACTGAACTCTAATTCCTAATAATAGCTAGGAGAGAACTTACTCTGGGCTACATTTGGCAGTCACATCTTTACAAAAAGCCAAAGGGCTTTTACTTCATAAGTCTCTTGTAGGAATTATGAAGTTTCATAATTCTGACTAAGAAAAAAAAAAAGAGGAAAAATACTTTTGTGCATTTTACTGGGAATTTCTGACCTGAAATAAAAACTTGAGACACTGAAGAACACTGCATAGATTCTTGGATATGCCTGCCCAGAGCTCCCTGCAGGATGAGGGCTCTCATTTGAAAGTGATAGAGAGTTCTGTCTTCCAGGACCTAGTTTTATTCACTTCAAAGCAAAAGGTGTGTCTTCCCAAGCTTATCTTTTAAAGGTTTCTCTCTGTTACTAGTTTCACCTATTCTATTCTCTCTCTAGGGTCTTTTCTCTGTCACTTAACAAAAATAGATTAATTCAGCCAATGCTGTGACACTCATAGGAAGTAAAAATGCCAACTACAGATGTCACTTGCCTTGTTTATTTAATTATTCTATGACTACAGATTTTGTGAGGTTTGCTTGTGAAACAGTTTATGAGAATAATCTTCAATACTGGAATCCGATCCATCCGTGCAGACTCCACTGACTTCATTGGGTCTGCTGGGGCTGATCAAATTGCAGGATCAGTTCCTACATTTGTACTGTACTCTGCCAGATTATAAATAACACACTGGAAAAGAAATCAAATCTACCCCTTAGTGTACAACAGATTATTCTAATATGACAGGTACAGATTGGATGTAGCCATGGCATCCCCTGGTTACGCTGTCCCTGCCCTGCTTTCACAGTTTGTTAAACTGTTGGGATGAAGAGAAGACCAGGGTGAGGAAGAACCAGTGGAGTCTTGAAAGGAGGAAGGGATTTGTGAAGGCAGGTGTTTCTTCTGAGGAAAAAGGCATAGGAAGCAGATAAGGAAATTGCTGGAGTTAGATGGCAGGCTGGGTCTCAGGCTGATGCCTGGGCTGCTGTCAGCTTCACACTACACAGAAGCCAAACTCAGCATCCAGGTGGGGATGTGATGTGCAGTCAGGCAAAGAGACGTGATTATGGCTCAAATTTTAAAAACTCAGATTTTTCATATTTTAACATAGTAGTTTCCTTAACAGTTTGTTTGCCTAGCAGCACTAACAGCTGGCAGAAAAAAATGTATTTTGTTTAGCAGAGACAGTACCTGCCTATCTCTGTGTCCCTTTCCTGCAATCAAAGCAGGGAAATACATTTGTGGACACACAGCTAATGCCTCTAGCTGGCAAGTCCAACATAAATGTGTGCTGTGATCTTCTGGGTCAGCCATTTGGTGCTTTGCAGAGCAAGTGTCACAGGTGTGACACAGGTGTGACAAAGACAAGAACTGAAGTACCATCTCCTAAGCCTCAGCCTGGTACCTGGTACTGGAAAGTTTCTGTTCTCGTTGTATTCAAGAAGTCTCCAGGCAAAATGCACAGAAATTCTTTGGTGTCCTCATTTGGATAGAAAAGTGGCCAAATGCCAGTACAGGTGATCCTTGCTTTTGATGTCAAAATTAAGGAAAATTAAAAATTTTAAAAAATGCAGCCAGGTGATCAATTGCTATGCCAAATGAAGAATTCAGCTTATTTTCATTTCATTGCTCCATGCCACCTCTGTTGGGGCGTGTGATACAAGGATGGACAGAACATACAAACCATTATTTTTTCTAAAAAGGCCACCAACTCACTTTAACACACACACAGCTAACATTCTGGCACTGACAGTGAGGGAGCTGCTGTGTGACCTGTGCTGCACCACAAAGCACATCAGCTCCTGCTGCCTGTTTGTAAATATGGGGATCTCACACTCCTCACCTCCCTGGCAGAGCAGGAGATGCACAGCTTATTCCAACACCACATTCCCAGCATGGTGGGAACCTCTCCAGGATGGCTTGGGAAGGACCAGTGCTTCTGCTGGCAGCCCCAATCTCCTGCTAACAACACAGTCATTTTAAAGGGGCTGCTTTACCTCACTGCAAGGTTCCCTCACTGCACTGGTGCTTTTCAGCTTTACCTTCTGCCCTCTCAGAGTGAGGCACCACTTGTACTGCTACCCTCAGTTAATTAATTACAGTTGCACAGAAAAAGATGGACTGGTAAGGTACCTTCCATTCCCTTTTTACTTTGGATGCCTATTGCTGTAATATTTCACTTTATACTTTACAGTGTCCAATAAAATAAGGTGAAATAAAGGAATGATTGGACTTTTCAAAGATGGTAAGTAGAGACTGAATTGTTTATTGTTAAGCATTTATTTACTGTTAGATGTTTATTCTTTTAGCTGTTTATTATTGTTAGTTGTTTATTATTGTTAGACATTTATCTGTTATTAAATACCTAGACATTTAGAATAGAGACTCGACAAGGTAGAGGCCTTGTCAAGCCTCTAAAGGGGGGGAATGATGCCTTAAGTTTTAAGATTTTTTCTTTTTCTGTTCCGTTTTAGCTTCATATTAAGTGTTACTAAGTTCTCTTTACAGGGTAGTTAGACACAACAATTCTCTCCAGCCCAAGATTCAAGGACAATCCTTCCCAACCTCAGGCCCAAAAGACACACAACGTGAAAAAGAGGAGGGCAAGCAAGGAGGATGGAACTTCATAATTCGAAGCTACTAATTGGACTGTTAACCTCAATATGCAAATGGACCATAACTTATAAAAGTGTGAAACCCCGTGGCCAGGCCCCTTTTCTGTGTCCATCTCGAGGCCCATCCTGGCAGGGCTGCAGCCGGGCTCTTGGATTGTCAGGGTGTGGCCTTTGAAGGCCTTGCAATAAATCCCTATTTTATTCCTCTCATTTTGTCTGGCCTCTGTTCCAGGTCAAACTGATAAGGCAACACCACCTACCAGCTTAGGTAAACTATGCCTGTGAAAGTCATATGAAAATTGTGACTTTGAAAAACTGCTACAAAATATACTTTAAATCATGTAAATCTTTGAATTATGGCATGCATTTAGTTGTAATGGCTTCACCACCTTTTATTACTAAGGAATAAGGATTTATATATCTCCTTAAAATATGTTTGTGTGATTAAAGAAAAATCATCAAACCAAAGTATTGAGAACACACCTGAAAATGTTGTAATTCTGTATTTTACCTTAGTTTTCTGAGGAAACAAAGCACCGTCTTCCTGCCCATCAGTCTCAAAAACCCCTCAATTGATAAAGTGGTAAAAAACTGAACTGGGAAATAACTCCATACCTTGTGGAAATTTCTGGCATATTAAAGAACCATGGAATTATTGCAGCTTGGAGGGACTTTCAGAGGTCATAGAGTCCAGCACTTGCTCAGAGAAGACTGGGGTTATTTGGAGCCATTTGCCCCTGAAAAGAAAAGCCATAAAAGTCTGGGGTTATTGCAGGATATTGAATGTTACAAAACATAGAAAATACATTTACAGGGCATGAAACTTCATCCATCCCACTACTTGTGGAACAAGCTGCTATAGCTAAATACATACATTGCAGTCAAACAATTTACCTAGTTTTCCCAGCTCATTTTGAATCTTTAACATTTCATGGCTTTTGCCTGTTGGCTTCCTGTCTCAGGTGCTGCAGGAGGCTTGCGATTGTTTCTTCCCCTACACTCAGCTTGAAGGTGTTTGCAAGAGCCACTGATCACCTGCTTCAGCTGGAAGGTCTCTGGTTTGCAATTATGTTGATCTAGAGCACCTGGGACAATGGATATGATTTTTTTGGGTCCCTAAATAAAGGTTCCTGAGATTTCCCTTTTGCTCTTTCCAGGTACAAAGCAAGCCAGGCAGCACAGACAATGGGGCAAAGCATCAGAAGAACTGTGAACAGTGGAATATGGGGCTTCTGGCCACCATGAGGTCATTTAAACTACTTTTATCACTGTAGCAGCAAGTGTCTGATTGTGCATATGTGAGATGAAGGAGAAAAATGATGAGAGATCAGAAGAGGCTGCCTGAGTGGGGCACACTCAATGTCTTGAGTGTGTCAGTGCCTGCTGGCACATCTGCATTAATGTATATTCATCCACAAACACAGCAGAATAAGCTGCACAAGCAGCAACCCCAGTTCTGCTGGTTTAGTGCATCTGTATTAAGGGTGTGTGCTGATGTAATTGCCCTTCTGTCATTAAATGGCTATACATCTTCTTAATTATAGACATAGCCACCTGCAGGCATTATGGAGCACCATATGTGGTGCTGGAAACGAGTTCTGCACTGGCCAGGAGAGGCCATCTCTAGGCTGAAGGCAGGGCAGCAAATGCAGCCAAGTGGGAAGCAAGATTTCCTGCAGCAGGGAGGAAATAAGCAGGCTGGCAGAAACACGCATGGTCTGGCTGATTCTGCCACGGGGCACAGGATGGGCTGAGCACCCTCCTCCTTTCCTTCAGTTTTCTGCAGCGCCCTCCCAGAGTTTCCCAAGCAGAGGCCACCAGGCCCTGCTGAAGATGGGGGTACCCATCAGGATGGGGCGAACCTCCCCGGCTCTGCCACAGTCAGGATCTCTCTCCTGGAGGTCAGAGGCACAGGGAGACACAGGGCTCTCTCTGGCTCCCGAAGGCTCAGGCCGGCGCACAAACACGGGCTTGTGAGTGTTTTAAAAATAAACAGCCTGACTTGGACTTATTTTTACGTTTCAGGGAGGCTGAGGAGCAGGTCAACCTCGCAAAACAAAGCCCATTTCTTCAATGGCATTTTAAAGAGGATGCACCTCTTTAACTTCATCTCATGAGGATGACTAATGTGGAGGGAATGTGGCGAGGCTGCAGCCAGTCCCAGCCCTGTTGACCCCAGCACACACCAGGGGATCACTTTTGCCTGCTGATCCATGGCCCAGACCTGGGAGATGAAATCCCGTGTTCAGCTGCAGCTTCACCAGATTGCCTGGTGCTTTGTAGGGGCACAAGGGCCAAGAGGGATGGGGCTGGGAGACAGGACAGAGGCCTAACTTTAGAGAAGATTCTGTTAGTGGCTGTAAGAAATGAAAGGAGTGAGTGAAAAAGGAAGGACAAGAATGAAAGGAATGGATACCTAGACTCTATTCATGATATTCCTGCTAACGGTATTTACTTTAGTTTTTTGTAAATATCAGTAACCTATGCCAGAGACTTGTCCAACTTTCCTGCACAAGGAATTTGCCGTCAGAACTATAGTGGACAGGAGTCACAGGGGGATGTGGTGTGCAGTGCAGAAACAGGTTTGTAAGAAAATAGGAGGCATTTATGGATCAGCTGGATAAGTAAGAGATTTGGAATCAGTGCTGGAATGGAGGCAGTGTGAAGTGGTGGCAGCAGTGACACGACCAGGTAGTTATACAAAGGTGAGTGTCCTTTCCTTCAAAGGACAGAGCCTTTGTGTCTTGTACTGGAGAGCAGAGGGAGTGGCAAAGGGTCAGGAATATTCCGCAGATGTATTATTCATGTAGTTAGGATAAAGTGTTAGCATATGTTGAGATCTGGACTTCACCTTAGGCTCAACTGTTAATAAGATTTCTATTTCCTGCTTAGAAACAATCAAATCACACTGATACAATCACTGGCTGATCGTATAAAATGTCTGCTATTTAATTATTTCATAAACGCATTTGACATTACTATATACCAATACTTAAAATTTATTCCCTCTTAAATCAATTCTCGGTAGATTTTTGCTATTTTTGCACAATATAAGTGGCACATTTTCATATGTATTTTCAAAAAATTTTAAGGTACTTTAGACCTTATTGTAGCTGGACTCTCGAAAGATAAAGTTCACTTAAATGTACAATCAAGTGCTGGATTTTGATATGTTGCCTTCATAAACTGATGATACATTGTTCCCACATGCAGCTAATGACTGGAAAATTCCTGCCTCTCTCTTCAATACTACCTTTTCCACAGTAAAGGATCTGTACAGATGAATTTTGCACAATTTTCACTCCCCTAAAACAGTAGGAATTTTGGAACATTATTTCAACAATTTTGAAAAATTATCTACCTTAAAGTTAATTGAAGCTCAAAGAAGTTTTTGCATAGAAAACAATGTTTTTAAGGCTTATGATAACATCATCCTACAGTTAATTTTAGAGACTCATTCTTTGCAGTAGTGAAATTGTTTTCCTCAGTTGTTCCTTGCCCGCAAGCCCAGTGTCCGTGGCTAAAGAATCAGGTAATAACCTGTAGCCACCTTATTGTTGTGACATACTGGTTCATCCTGTATTGGGGATCACTTGGAAGGGAGGATGGAGGGATGAGTTTAAACCTGTGTATGATTTAGGAGGTTGGAATGGAAGTCGTTAGGAAAGAGCAATTGTTCTGGGAGGTAATTATAGGGAAAGACTGGCAATGAGGAACTAAAAGTTTAGGACATTAGGAGACTAAAGATATGTGCATCAATCTCTCTCTGAACCTCTGTCCTAATCTCCCTCTTTTGCTGAGACATCATAAACCCAGATTTGGCAGATTTGTCATATTTTTGCCTGGGTCAATAGCAACAAATAATTTCCAGATTTGTAATTCATTTTTCTTTAAAAAGCTTTTGAAAAATCAGGGGAACAACAAGGAAAGTCAGAACATACTTTTTGAGAGTGAAACTATCAAATTACATGTTTTTAAGACCTGATCCACCCACTACTATCCTCATCTTCGCTTATTTTTCCACTTTCTAGATCTGGAATTCACTTCTTAAGGCAAGGTTTCACACACCATGCTTGGAAATTACTTTCCTCTCCTGCCTACCCATGTAGATTCCTGTGCTGCTGAGAAGCTGGAAGCCAGACACGTTGAATTTTCCCCTCAGATTGGTTTTGCTTTGCTCATTTAATAAACTAGAAAAACAAATAAATTTTAAAATTCATTAATGCACTTGCAGGCAAACCAGCACTCTCTGCTTAGGTACATTTTCAGTCCCTTCAGGAGGCCCAATTTTGCACGTTCTGTGTCCTTCCCTTTGGAGAATGTCCTGCTGCTTGTTTCCCAGGATCCTGAAGTAAACTGTTTAATGGAACTCTCCACGGCCTTCCAACTACACTTTCATCCTTAAATGAAGTTGCTTCCTTCATTGCTCTAACCGCAGCCTGGACCAGCCAGGTATTATTTATTCATCTGCACCCTTGCCTTCTCCATCCATCCTGGGAAAACAGATATGTCTCTTCCCTGGGAGCGGCTACATCCTCCAGACAAGGCTCATGACAAAACAGTGGCATGCAGGCGAGGAACAGTCTTGTTTACAGCAGATTTTTCCCTTTCCACACATCACACAAATACCTCCTTTACCGGGCCGTCCATGCCGCACATGCGGCAGTGGGTGCCCTGCCAGGTACGGGCCGAGCCCCGCGCAAGGCGCACCGCGGGCACGGCCCCGCCAGAGCCCCCGGCCCGGCCGTGCCCCGGCTCCAGCCCCGTGGGGGGGAGGGTCCGCCATGAGCCCCCGCACAGCATACACCCGCGGCCCCGGGCGCAGGAGGCAAACGAGCCCACGGGGCGCCGCCGGCGCCGGGCCGGAG
>WEKY01023033.1:438331-449891 GCA_013390045.1 Picathartes gymnocephalus
CGGCGCCTCCCCGACTTCGCAGCGCCGCGGACACCTCGCCGGGGGAAGGGGAAGCGCCGGGCGCCGCCGGGCCCTGACTCCGGGTCTCCCGTTCCCCGCTCCCGGTCCCCTCCCCTCCGGCCTCCGGGGAAGCCGCCGCCCCCGGCCGGTCCCTCCTCCGAGCCCCTTTTCCCCGACCGGGTGCCGCCGCCGAGATTGGGCGAATAGCGAGCAAATACGTGCGCGTCTCGCTGCCTCCACCGGCGCCCCGCTCCCTACTCGCCGGATCCCCGCCGCAGCCCCCCGAACCGGGCGCCCAGTCCCGGCCGCTGCCGAGGCCCCGCCGCTCCTCCGCCCCTTCCCCTCCCGACACAGGCCCGCAGCCCCCCGCGGGAAAGGCCCAGCCCGCCGCCGCCGCCGAGCCCCAGCCCCAGCCCGACATGAACCACCATCAGCAGCAGCAGCAGCACCAGAAGCCCGGGGAGCAGCAGCTGAGCGAGCCCGAGGACATGGAGATGGAAGGTAAACCCGGGCAGGGCCCGCGCCCTCAACTCCTCGGAGAGTTTCCCCCTCGCCCCTCTGCCCTGCTCCAGGGGCTCCCCCACCGCCGTGTTCCCTCGGGGATCCCGGGCCGCCCTCCGCGGTAAACACGGTCTGCCCGGGCCGCTCCTGCTGGCCCCCGCACCTCCGGGGTGCGGGGAGTGCTGCCTGGCGGGACTGCGGGGGGACGCCGCGGAAAGTTGCGGTGCGCGACCGGGAGAGGCGGCCCAGGGGGCTCCGCAGGAATTTGCACCGCGAGAGGGGGAGGGCGCGGGAGAAGCGCCGCTACAAAAGGAGCCCCGGACCCTCGGAGCCTCCCGCCGGGTGTGGGGACGAGCCGGGAGGGGACAGGGGTCCGGTCAAAGTAGTTGCCGTGATTCCGGGGCAGGGTTTTGCCTGGGGCGGGCAAAGGGGACGCGGCTGTCGCGGGGCTGCCCGGCGGGGCGGGCAGGGGGCTGCAGCCCTGCCCTGCCCCGTCGCTCATTGTATGCAGGCAGCTACGCTGCTCGCCATTTTTAATTAACCCTCCTCCGAGGGTTATTTACAGAGCCCGCTGCCGGCCGGGCCTGCGCGGGTCGTCGGGCAGCCCTGGCCATGTGTAGCGCCTGCACAGCCCGCGGCCCGCATCCTGCACCGTCATGCAGTTGCGCTGGCTCCATAAAGGAGGCACTACGTTTGCCTGTTCCTTAGCCCCGTCCGGTGTAGTCGCCAGTGGTGCCTTCAGCGGGGCCTTTTTTTTTTTTTTTTTTTCCTTTTTTGCATTGTGGTGTTGTTTTTACATGTCCTCCCTTCCTCTGAACAACACCTTCCATCTGAATTCAACGCTGTAAAATTATTTTGGGCAAATATACGGCAGGGTTTCGTTCCCCGAGGAAGGAGGGCCACAGTGAGCTACTCCTACTGATCGACTTGGAGGTCAAAATCACCAACTACCTAAATATCGTTTAGAACGCCTGGCTGTGAAGATGACAATTCTCATTCAGCCGTTTTAGTGAAGAGTGACATAAATACTTGCCAGCACAAGATGTTTTGCTTGAAAACGGGACAATCCACTTCGCAAATGTACCTTTATGCTAAATAATAGCCATTGAAATTGGGAGAAGCGAAGGTGTTTCACTGGAAGTTTGTCACAGTGACTGTGAGATTGCATTTCAAGATTAGGTTATTATATAAAGCCTGACTTTTTAAAACATAAGTGTTTATTTCAATAATGGCTAAAACTTATTTACTATCCGAATTACTCTTCAGTTCTGTTTTAGTAAAATCTCTGGATTGATGTTTCTATACAATGGGACAAATATGTAAAAGGAGGTGATTTAAAGTATACCTCCTGTCTGTATACATACAAATATTAACGTCTTGTGGGTTATAGCTTCCAGCAGATTGTTTGATAGCCATTTGTAATCTGCGTTTTCTCAGTGTCCTTTTCAAGTCCTTTAGAATATTGACTGTGTTTACTGTTTTTATTTTGAATTTTGTGGGCGGGATGCTCTACCATGCTGGGCTCACTGTGACATACTGGACATTTTTATGCTGTTGAAGGGTGTCCTGAACTTGTCTGGATTGCATCCCTTCTGCCAGTGGAATACAGGAGTCCAAAATACATGCAGAAATCACTGTGATGGTTGTGAAAATCATGCTGATGGCCACCTCCATTGGAGGGAAGAGTCTCTGCACATGTCAACATAGTGACACTGAGAATGCATCATTGTCTCAGAAATCTGTTTGAAATCTGTTAGACCACACACAGCAGATTCCAACTGATACGACAAACGGTAATTTTTGAGACTTTACAGAACAGTCCATTTATGTAAAAACAAAACCAGAAAAGTTTAGCCTTTGGAGGTTTATTCCCATACTTGATTTTTCTTAGAGAAACATGTTAGTTTTACAGGACTATTTCTAACCTTTAATAAAAGTTGACGTCCTGCATATATATTAATTTAATATGTAAAGCAGTGTTCATCATCTTAATATATAGGTGTTTGTGCTTTCTTTAGAGATGTTTTCAAGCAGTGAGGAGAAGACTTAATAACATGTAGTTAGCTTAATTTTAACATGCACAGAGCAGTACTGGATGCCATTCTTCAGTGAGTGATCACGTTAGATTTAGGAGGCATGTGAAGAATGCACAGTGGAAAATTGCACATCTTGATTTTAAATTACTTGAAGGTTTGTTTAGTCTGTGTTACAGCTATACTAGATGAACAATTTTTAAAGAGTGAAATAACAATTTTAGATGTAGTAATTGAAGTGTGGAATGAAACTCTTCAGGGTTGAATCAGATATGGTGTTTTGAGTGTTTGCTCTCATGTCCCTATTTTGTCCCCTCCCCTTTCCCATATGACTAATTTACTCCTCCTCAGTGACCTTATGGACACACTGTAAATGAAACTACTACTGGACAGGGTTTTGAGACTTAACGAGGGATGAAGACATTCCCTTTAGAAAGAAAAATTCATCTCTGCATCATGAAGGAAAGCAGCAGTGACAGCTGTGGTAAAGGCCAGGTACATGCTCAGCAGGACCAGGGCGATGCAGCCTCACCTGCTTGCAGTACTCGCTGCAATGCTGTGGTCACGCATTACTGTATTCAGTCCTATTACCTGTGGGTCTTGGTAGTAATCATCTTTAGCCTCACTGGGGCTGGCAGTAGTGATATGTGGACAGAGAAACTTCAAATTTCAGAGCAGCATAGGGGTTGTGCCCCTGGAGCTGAAGGCGGCTGCTTCCCAAGTTGAGGAGACACTTGGACAACAGTGTTCGTTGCTGCTCGTGTGCCACACCAGCGGTTGGGCTGCTGGACCTCCCTGTGACTATTACAGACAGAAAGTAGGGGGTTAAAATGCAGTTCAGGTTGTTAATTAGGTTCACCCTGCAGCCCCATTTAGTGTTGTGTGAGTGTGGTGAGGATTTGGCATTGGGGTGGGAAGGAATGAGAAGGGCAGCTTGAGGTAGCACAGATGCTGACAGTTACCTAGCCAAATTCTGTCACTGGTCATGGATTCTGTGTGGACCCCTCATTTATTCACTGCTGCATAAAAGCACATGATTCTGGCTGCCTTGGCTGACTTTGGGCCGAAACAGAGTGGGAGTGTGCAGATGAGCCGTTGGTGCCTGGGTGTTAGATAAATTAACAGTTTGGGGTGGTGATTAGTAAATTATCCTGTGGAAATTATGAAGAGTTTATTTGTATGCTAAATAAATTTAGTGGAAGAAATAAATAATAGTTTTTTCTGTACTGTAAGTAGGGTGTGTAGTTTGCTTTATCATGCAAAGAATTAGGGCTCTAGCATTGCTAGTGCCTTGCTCTGTAAAGTGTAATTGAATGCAAGCCTGATACTTTATATATACTTCCTCTGTAACATCTTTTCACAAATGTGTGGGCTTCAAAGACCTCACTTAATACAAATCGACAGTTACATATTGCATAGAGTTCTTCCATGCAAAGTCTCATTTGTAGTTTAATAGCTGTAAGTTTCCCTTGTTTATAATTTGAATCTGTTTTTTTGTAGGTTCAGCCTCTGCCCATAGTTCCATAGGTACGTGTGTTTCTCATTAGGGAAGTTTCTTTCCTGAAGTAGCCAGCACAGGCTTAGCAACACAGTGTCACCGGCAGGGAACATGCAGTGACTGGTAGTTCAGGTTGCACACTTGTGCTCTGTCCTTGTGTCAGCTCTTCAGCCTCTCAGGCAATGCTGTCTTTTTGAAGTTTTCCCTTAGTTTGGGCAATTGAAAATTGAGACTTGAATTGCAGGTGAAATGATGCAAGATATGTACAAAAAAACTCAGGAAGAAACCTGACGTGTCTGTGTGTATGTGAAAAGTTTAAAATCACACTGTTTTGCAGTCTCCATGCAGCTGAAAGTTTGTGCTCCTGGCTCATGCCTGTTTTGCTCATGACTACAGAATTTGCTAGATTTCAGACTCACTGTGGAATACTGGTCTCAAATACTTATTTTTGTCTGTCTTCTGAATGCTTGCTTCCCTCTCATACTTTGTCCTCATTAGTATTCTCAATTCCTGGCAATTTAATATCATTTGCATACATAACCCAGTGTTCATTTCTTTTTCTGCTTGCTTCTATGCCTTCCTCCTGAAGGCCTGTATCCCTCTTTTTCCCTGCACTCCTTTGCTGTCTTCTGTGTTGCTTCTAGTCAGGTGGTGATAAAATGTGTTTGAGAGGAGAATATGCAGACTAATTTCATTATACAGCTGTGGGTATCTGCTTTTTAATATGTTCTTCCTGCCCCTTCCCCTCTCGAGCATTTTCCGTGAAATAGATGATGATCAAGCAAGGGAATATAAAAATGCTGATGCAGTGGACAACAAGCAAAATTAGGTTAATTCTGGGGTTATACCTAGAGCAAAGAACCAGGCCTGGCCTCTTACTTCCAGGAATGATCATGGTTAGTAGCTCTGGAAACAGCTTGCTTGGCCTTGGGAAAATATGTGCATTGGATTATTCTCAAGCAGCCACTTTATGCCAACCAGGAAAATGGCCTTGGTGGCTTCTGAAGAGTACAGCCTATGTCTGGAGTTCCTTCTGTGCATTCTTCATAAACTGCATGCTCAGTAAGTTGTCAGATTCAGTAAACTCTCTGTGAAGAAGTGGAAATAGTGGAATAGTGGAAAATGTGTGCAAGCTTCAGAGGGAGGTGCAGATCACACACCTCAGGATGAGCTGTGTATCTCAGACTTCCTTTCAGCACTCCAGTTGTTCCATGCTGTTGACTGAATTCGGAAGTGGTAAAAACTGCTCCCTGTTGGAGTTACACAAAGTAAAGTAGCAAGCTGTCAAGCAGTGTGAGGAGAAGTAATAGAAAGCCAAACTACTTTAAAAAAGTAGATGAAGATAGTTGTTTAAAACTAACTGAATGGGTTTCATTGCTGCAGAGTAATTTATCCCAAGAAAATCTGAACAGTGTATCCAGCCTGTAGCAGTTAAACCAGTTTAGCCAGTACATCTTGCGTGACATCATTCGATATTTGGGGTAAGGGTGAAAATGAGCTGGTTTAAGGCTTGTGAAGCACCCAATTTTCCTTGAATGTTAATAAATTTAAAATAGGGCATTGTTTGCTTTAGTTTGTGCTTTGAGGTGTCTCCGATCAGTTGCTTTTGTTTGACTTTGTATCTTGGGGTTGTAGGACTTAGACCTGTTGATTGTGAAGGAGTAAAATATTGGGTGGCTTGCAATACAAGTTCTTAGTAAGTTCTATAGCAAGTGTGCTTTTTCCCTTGAAATACATATGTATATTTATATATTCAAAATCTATTACATACTGATTTGACATTACCAGCAACAAGGTTAACAGTTACTAAAAAGTGTTCTGACAAGTAGAAGGGGGGCTGGAGACTGCCTATCTTATTTGTCAAGTTATTAAATATATAGTGTTGTTTAGTGAGACATTTCCATTGGTCACTTAATATGTTTTGCTGCAGTGGTTATAGCATTTTAATTTGATATATTAGAAAAAAGAGTGAAAGTGTACCTAATCAGTGGTAATGGCTGTAGCGTAATCTGTGCATATTGTTGCAGGTTTAGACTGCAACATTTTAACATTTCTGCTAATCCATTTATTTTGCATCTTGCCTTCCTGATTGTAGTAACACTGTTTCTATAAGTTTAGAAACACTGAATAGGGTTTGTATGACTTTCCAGCAAAATGAAGAATGGTAGCTTAGAAATAGTGTCTTATTCTGATTTTGACTTGCCTAGATTCCCTAGAAGGCTGAGATTTTGTTAACTAGAAATAATTAGGCTTCTGGAAATTAGTAGATGGATTTTGAAAATACTGTGCTAACTGTTTACAGTTTGGGGAAGACAGTGTTAGTCTTATGGTGGTGTCTGAGAATCTTGGGGATTCTTTTCAGAATTTAAAAATACATTTGAAAAATGTTTCATATTGGACTTGTTATGATCTAGAATATCACAATTTGATTGTCCAGTGTAACAGCATGGGGCATATTTGTTAGGCAAAATGTATTAAAAATATGGAGATTAGGTGATAAATTTTGAGAACATTCAAATTCCATGCTGTAATCAATACAGCATAGCTCAGTTAGTGTTTTTAATTGCTGTTTGGCAGCTGTTTTAAACATTACCAAAATAAGTCATTCCTGACCCATATAATAGTGAAGATTTAAACAAAACCATCATGCTCTGTAGCATCAAATGTCTTAGGAGAACAGGATGTTCACTGTCTGCAAACCTGAGTTCTCCCTGATTGCAGCTGCAAAGTGAGCTCCAGAGTGATGCCACTCAGAGAAGGTGTGCCAGGAGCATCCCGTTTAAATTAGGAAGAAAAAATACTGTTCCCTCAGCCTGTTCTTGCATAGGTGCTGGTGTGTGGATCTAGACAGTCTTCCAGGTGTCCTGAACACCGCCAGCTTTTCTGCACCAGAGCCAGCCCCTCAGCTTGCACTCCAAAGCATATTGCAAGCCAGAGGAAGATGATGTGGATACTGAGCTGGAATGTCATATGAGGAGAAAGTTCAAAATAGAATTTTTTTTTTTTTTTTTTAGCAGTACTGCAGTGTTTTGTAGCCTAGGAGAGGTGATGAGTTTTTTTAATATAGTCATATATCTTTGATATGAAACATAAAATTGCTGGGAAACAGAACTTGGAGCTTTATATGTTGTGTGTTAAGGGGTTTAATGCACTCCAGTAGAACTTGGTTTAAATGCAGAAATCTGTGAAAATTATTAAGGTCATTTTTCATAATTTCACTTGTCCTAGTGTAAATAGCAAAGGATGTGTAGGAGTATCATTGGTGTTCACTGAGCTCTAATCTTGATCATCTGATGATTTCACAAGGTGCAGTGTAAGGATGTTTTTTAAAAATATGGCATCACCAGCTGTGCATGCGTAGTTTTTTAAAGGCCTCAGGACAGTTCTGTTTTAGGGTTCTAAATGTGATGTTATATTGATACGATTGGGTGAATTTCTGCCATGTTTGTAAAAAGGAATGGTTGTGTGTTCCCACAAGAGATATTTTCCTCCTCACGTGTTTCAGTGAGTTTTCCAATGTTCCTGATACTGTTCAGCAGAACTTTGGTGGAGATTTTGATAAAAATGTGAGAAAATTAAAACTTGGTGATGGTTTTAAACTTCAAATACAACCTAGGGGGTTAATATTCTTTCTGATAAATAGATCAGGCATTAGTGGTGTAAATTTGTTTCAGAAAATGCCTAATTGGTGAATTTAAAATGTACAGATGTTATTTCTCTCTTTAGTAGATAAGGTAATAAATGATGTTATTTATTTTAATATATGACATTTTAGAAGGGAGAAATGACATTTTTAAGAAGAGAAATAAACTTTCCAATCTAAGACCTACATGTTGTGGGAGGAAGCCACCCTGCCCAGGCCCTGGGGCACTTGTGCTCCCCCATCTTGTTGCTCCCCTGTGCAGCTGAGCCCATGTCCCTCAACAGAGAAGGACTTTTGGGTAGGTGTTTTGAATTTGCCCGTGTTCTGCAGTTCTCGCGCTGTGCTGGCCATGATTGTGGCAGTGGCAGGGGCTCGTGTACCAGCATTGCAGTGTGCAGGTATTAGGATCCAAAGGTTGGCTACCCTGCATCTGGGATCTGTATTTCCATGCATCGCAGTGCTGCCCATCAGCGGTGATAGGGACCCTTTTGGATCTGGTCCTGCCAGGCTGCCTCAGTCCTGTACGACTGTGCTATTTAGCACTATGCAGTTTTTGGACAGGAACCTGTTGCATTTTTTAGTCTCTGATTGCTGAAAAAAAATGAAGAGACTAAGAAATGTTTGGGGAGTGAATGTTTTCTTTCATTTTTATTATTTTTTTCTTCCCCCCATCTAAAAATGCATATTGTCTTAGGCAGTCAAGGTGGAATTCTGAATCCTAGTACAGGGGCATGGTGATTTCTGCATCGTCTTTGTGTTTTTTCAAGAACTGAGATCACTTTGTTTGGAGGTGGGGCAGAACTTGCATCCTCCCTTCCTACTCACAGATCCAGAGAGTTCTTTTGATGCTGCCACCTCTTTGCTGCTCAGTAGTTGTGAAATGTGTCTCAGTTACTTATCACCAGATATTTCTGGTAACCGTGGTCAGGTAACAATTTTTAGGCACAAGTTTTCCCTCAGAGCATATCTTAATTCTTCAATTTAGATAAATGGTTAATTTGTTTCTGTTTCAGATGTTGGAACTGACTGGACACTCACATGCTGCTGTGTGGGTATACAGTCCTAAGACAATGTGAGGTGTACTTGTTGTAAAAAGAAATTTGCTTAAGCAGAGGCTGCGTGAACCTTTTATTGTTCATTAAATCAAGCTCAAGATAGTTAGATTTCCTTCTTCCTTGGGAATAGAAAGGAACTGACCTCTTCTAAAGACTTCTTTTTTCACCTAGGTAAGTGTTAGTTGCTTAATAATATCAAGGGATGAACCTAATTCTGGAGAACAGGAGAAACTATTAGAAGTTTGAACACGGAGATAACTCAAATGTGTCTATATATTAAATGAATTAAACGGTGGGTCACAAGCCACATGCAAAACGCTCCCTGCTAGTAGCAGTTAGAGTAGTGATGTTTCACAATTTTCATCTGCCTTCCTCTCCGTCTTCTCATTCTTCCTGTGTGGTTTTCACCTCCTCTATTTCAGTCTGACTGTTTCGAATACTTCATGGACTTGCACTGTGCATCAAAAAAACGCTCCCCTTAAAAACTAATATAACACTTGCAATATTTCTGTCATGCCATGAAGGTAACCATAAGCTTAAGTGTTGAGTTTTTTCCTTTTTTTTTCCTTCCTTCTAAAAGTGTCCTTATGGCTGAGGAATTAAAAACAAGCAACAGTAGAATCAACCCCAAATCTGCCAGAACTAAAAACTTGCTAATAATTTCTTTTAAAGTAGTTAATTCTGAAAGTTTAACAAGAGAATTTTATAATAATTGTAGTTTTTCCTTCAAATATACTGCTTCAGTTCCATACCGATTTTAAAATATTTTCTTGTTCTCAGCAGATTTGTCATGTTTTTTCAGCTTATTTTTTCATCAGGGTCATCCTTTGACCTAATTAATACCTGTGCCCTGGAGTGTATCACCCAAAGCAGGAGAGAGTGCTGGTGTGGGAAGGATATGGTCCTTACTGGAAAGGATTCTTGTGGTTTCCCTCTGAAGGAGGGAAAGCTGTGCAGCTCCTTTGCTTATCAGCAGAGCTCTGCTGGGGAAACCCTCTTGATTTTGATAATAGCACAGATTAATGGGAAAGTAATTAGAAAGTTGCACAACAATGGATCTCGTTGTGCGTTGGCTGTTGATAAGCCATGACTTGTGTCCCCTGTGCTTGGCTGGAGATCAGGAGTCAGAGCCAGGGGCTCTTCAGTCCCTGCAGCTGAGCAGGAGCTGAGCTGGTTCTGGGACAGGTCGGGGTGTAGAGGTGGAACTGAGCCCATTGGCATTGCCACTGAAGAAAGGTGTGTGGAACCTCAGCATCTGTCTTTGGATTTTTAAACTCGGGATAAAAACACTTCAGCTTTATTGGTCAGTGACCTCTCTTGCTGGATTAAGACAACATTCCAGCTAATTCTATAAGACCTTTCAGCATCCTGCAGTTAATAAACTGAGTGCAGTGAGAGCTCATGCCTCAAGTGGTTCTCCTCAGTATGTTTATCTATTTGTTGTCTTTCAGATCATATATGCCCCAGAATGTTTGTGGAAATCTGTATTGCAACTAATAATTAAGATGAATAAAAAATTAGATATTTTGTGCCACCTTTGAAGAACAAAACTGAGGTCAAATTCAAGAATAAATAGTGTGCAATTGCTTGAAGTAGAGCTTAGTCAAGGTCTGAACATTAGCTATGCGAGCCTTCCCAGTGCCTTACTTACCCAAACGTGTAAACACTTGCTTTTGCTAGTGAAGTTGTACTAGTAGCACTGAATTCAACACAGATTGCATCTTGAAGGCCCATTTTGTTCAAGATTGTTATTATTGGTTTTGCTTAAATTATGGCTTATTATCTGCTTATTATTATGGCTTTTGCTTAAATTAGTCCAGCAGAAGCCCACTTAGCAAGTGTGCATGTTTGACCTCTCTGGAGCCAGAGGCATCAAACCTCTCCCGCATCCAAGGAGTCTTTCCTGACTGGTACAGTGTCAGGTGACTGTGCAGCAGTCCAGCTGAGAACAGTACCTGCAAGAAAGGGGAGCTTAACGCAAAATTGAGCACAAGCTGCAGGGAATGTCCTTGATTTTGGTCTGGGCACCAGACTTCATTGTATCAGATGACTTTTACATGCTCCTGAGGGCAAGGGGAAGAGTTGTGTCTAGTTCACTTTAACATTGCTACAGAGAAGAGGCTGTCTTCTAGAGCAGGAGTTTTTGACCTCTGTGCTTCTCTTTTGCCTCCTTGATCATAAGGACATGAATGAAGAGATCTGAACTTAAAATAACTTCCTTATTTTGTGTTTATTTTTAACCTAGCTCAGTTCACTGGTTTGCTTTATTGTTTGGCCCCACAGACAAGTGGGTCAACTTGACTGAGGAGGCAGGAGGAGGAGAAAATTCTTCAGCCATTAATGGCTTCTATAATTTGTTTTTAAAACATACCCAAGACCCTTTATTGGGCACCTGGGCCTGTCTCCCCCAAGAAATGCGTTACAGGGCCATAGCAAAGTTCCAAAGGTATAAAATCCAAGTTTACAGAGCTCTTAGTGCAGACACATGGTTTTACCGTTATAAAAATTGAATGTTGTTCGGATGCAAACCACTTCTGGGGATGAAATTGTTCCCATTACAGGTCTGCTTCTGAATGTCTTCTGGTTTCACTTCTGGTTTTTTGGTTTTTTTTGTTTTTTTTTTTTTCTTCCCACAAGGGTATTCCTTGTAGCTTAATATAGTTTCTTGCATTTTCCAACTTGGAGATGTATCTGAAGGGTCTTCAGTTTTTGCACCTGTACAAAGTGGGTTACTATTTTCTGATTTAAGGGCATATTAAAAAGTCAAAGTTATCTAATTTAAATTATAAATTTAAATAATAATATAGATTATAAATTTAAATTATAATTT
>WEKY01023034.1:0-17319 GCA_013390045.1 Picathartes gymnocephalus
TACACCATTAAAGATTTTCTTCCTCTTGTAGGTTGTCTTGGCTGGCTACCAGACCCCTAAGCAGTTGCTCTCTCACTCCCCTCTTCCACAGAACAAGATGATAAACTAGGATGGAAAAGCTCCCAAATTGGAAAAAGGACAGGGAGCTTGTTTGCCAATTACCATCACAGGCAAAACAAACTTGACTTAGGTAAATTAATTTGATTTGTTCCCAATTAGAGTAGAATGGTGAGAAAGAGAGACAAAGCCAAAAATGTCTTTCCCTCCCATTATTTTTTTTTTTTTTATATCCAGTTATTAGAGTTTACTAAACTGTATTTTACTGAATTTATGTTTTGGAGTAGCTACTTAAGTAATTGGATTTTTAATATAAATATATAAAGTCATAAGGTGCTTGCATTGGGATTTAGATATTCATCAGACTGGGGAATTCCATCGTCACCCGGCTGTACTGCCATTTTTCCTTAATCTTTGTATATTTAATAATTAATTTAATGGTTACATGGTTTCAGCAATAAAGGAGGATGCACAAGAATAACAGCCTAAATAAGGTTTTCCTGGATGAAAATGCAATGTGTATTTTAGGTCTTCCCAAAAATAAGATTCTTTGATCTTTTCTTTTATGACTTTTTCACTGTCGTTTTCTTCACTGAACTCTGAAAAAAGTTTGAAGTCTAAATTCCCTATGGAGCCTGAAGAGGGTGAGTGCTTTGCTGTATTTTTAATCGCTGAAACAGTTGATTGCAAGCCTCACAAGTGCTTTCTGCAGCATAGACAGCTCCTAAACTAATTCTACTCTTCCATCCCAGCCCACTAGGCAATAACTCTGTTTAATCGAAGAGTGCCATATGAGGTCTTCCTAAATCCTTTGATCATCATATAGAGAAATGTAATACTAAATGTAGTCAGCTGGTAATATTGCACAGAGTACATAGAAAATACAACTTCGTGTATAATGATGAAAGCAATAAGCGATGTTAAGTAATAAACAATTAAAATATTGATACATTGTACTACGTATATTTTATGAATTTTGTGTTAATGATGCATTATCTACAGGTATGTACACTTTAATTCTCTCAATTTTCCAAGCAAGTAGATGAAATGCCTGCATATTGACATGTTTTCACTCTTCTGTCTGTGGAGGGGTAAAGAAAGTTTGCCCTCTCCCCCCATTCTCCGACACTGATTCTCACAATTATATAATGCTACTAAACCATATTACATTACTGCATGCAGAAGTTTTCTTTTGGGTGAAGGGCAAATAGGAGAAAAAAATCATACCTGACATTAACTTGTCACACTGCTTAATGCTCCTCTGCAAGCAAGTTTGGTACAATAGTGATGAGAATGGTATAGGCAGTTACACATAATATCTGTGAGCGTATTGTGATTCAGCGCTGAGGAGCTCACTGAGATGGACTGTACATAATATTTAACTAAGAGTTTTCAGATCAGTGTGACTGCATGATCCTTCCACACTCTAGTAAACCAGGGGTTAAATCTACCTAAATAGATAAGCCACTAAAAATGTTGCCAGTGTTTCAATGTCTTTTATGTCTTTAATAGTGCTTGTACCATCAGGCACTTGTGCACATGTGTGATTTTTTGTTTAAATGTGTGTGTAAGGATTAGGTTGCATTTGAACAGAACTACACCATGAATTATTTATGCTCAGCGCAGGTTTCTGTCTAATTTATAGAATTGCTTAAACATGTGAGTCTTTCTAAATGACAGAGTTAGATAAAGTATTATTTGCTTTATGTCAAGAAAACAAATTTTTCCTGGAGATGAGAATAGCAGAACAAATCAAAAAGAGGAGGCTAAGAATTGTGATTATAGGCTTCTAGACTAACTTATTAGACTTCAGGACCCTATTTCTATTTTATGTACAAGTCTGATACTTCTTTGAAAACCCTGGTCCTGCTATTTTATGGTTTTTTACGTTCAAGCCTAAGGTGGTGTTGGTGGAAAACCTGTGGCAGGATTTAAAAATGTGTGTGACATTTTGAACATTGCTGCCACAGCTGTTAAGCTCTTCAAGGTAAGGACTACACTTAAGCATGCACCCTGTACAATGGGATTTCCAGTCTTAGCCTGAGTTTAGAGACAATGGTATAATAAAAATGATTAAGAAGAATAGAAGGTTTAAATAATGCTGACATGGCTTTGATGACTTCCCTGGAGAGACTATTCATCACAGTCTAATGAGATCATTTAGAGGAAAAGTTTCTTGTTTCAGTATACAGCCAACAAAATTTTGATTTGATCAATGCAAAATCCAAGTGGCTGTAAACTGTAATGGTGCTGCTATGGCTCTCCCTGTGAGTCAGGCTTGGATGGTCACCTAAGTTCAGGGAGAGGAAGACACAAAGTTGGTGAAAGTAACTTCACACAGAGAAAACTATAAAATTATTATCCTATTCCTTACATATGCTCATTGGAATGTTAATTTCTTTATTACTATATTCTGTCCAAACCAAAGTTGGCTGAGGTTTTGTTTGTAGAAAGCCCTTGTTAACTTTTGCTGATTCATGGCTATATTTCATCACAGAGGTATGATTGGGTTGTGGTAGATAACAAAGTGGCTGTATATACAACATCTTTCTGCTTTACAATTTATTCATAATTTTCATATATTTTTAAATGAAAACATTGTTTCAGAAAGGTTTAAAAAAATACCAAATCTCAGGGAAGGGAGGAGTTATCAACTATATTTTTAATGGAAATCTCAACAAATGAAGTAAAGTCTTAAAGTCTTTGACTGGAATGCATTTTTTTTTAAGTGGAATTTTCTGTGAGTGATACCTGAGTAATGGTGGTGGAATTGTGCCTGATGGTTATCTAAAGAAATAATCAAAAGACTATACTGTGGCAGTTAAAACAAATAACAAGATAGAAAGATAAAATCATTCCATTTTATGTGTTAGTCAGACTGAGAAAATTAAGTTTAATCACTACAATTTTCTGTCTAAGTTTTAGATTCTAGAGATAGACATATTAGAAATACATGGATTCAAAATACTTTGTGTTGTTTTTCAATCCAATGTCTTCAAACATAATTATAAAAATCACTTTTAGGCCTTTTGAAGCAAGAAGACACAGTGACATTCTTACTTTATGGAAAAACACTACATATTTTGAAAGTATAATTAGTCAGATTTACTTTTCTTTCAGTGGAATAACTTGACTGTTAAAAGAATGAACCCAAATTTCACAGGACTGATTTGGTAGCACATGGAATGTTACAGTTTCACACACAGAACAATAGATACTTGCAATAGTAATCACCTTAATTTTAGAAATGAAAATTTAGGCAACACTATGATAATCTCTCTTGTCTTGTCTGCAGCAAGTTGAATACAAAATGACAACTTCTGGTGCAGCAACAAAAGAGTCTGTTAGAAAGGCTGGTAAATAGAAACTTAATTTAAAAAAAAAAATACTGTGTGGAATTAAAGTTTTATAATTCTATGGCCAACAAATACAGAAAAAAATAATCAGCAGCTTTCATAGATGAGAAAAGCTCAGCCTAGATAAGTATGTATAGAATTAAACCTGATCGAATGTCTAGCTGATGACCCTTGTATTTATGGAAGAGACACTCTTGTTTGATAGATACAGCAAAGAAGTTGAACATAAAAGAGAAAGGAAAGGTTGTCTATAGGAATTATTATTTAAGTGTATTTGAAGAATACGTAAAGCAAAAAATCAGAAATGTATCCAGACCATTTTGATTCCAGAACTGTGTTAATAACCTTGCATGAATATTGAGATTGCATAAGAGCCTTCTGAAAACAGTTCTTTTCAGAAGTGAAAATGTGACAATCTCACACCAATGGTGGGCAGCAAAAAAGTCTAATGAAATAACAAAAGCAAGATTTTTAGGCTAAGTCTTCCATAACAGACATAACATAGTCTTGCTCATTTTTATATTGGTGTTCAATATTTAATTTCTGGTATTGAGGAAATAACTAGAAAGACATAGTAATTCCTTTTGTACATTTGGATTTGGCTTCATTAATAGATTTTGAATATATTAATATTTTGATGTATGGTTTACATGAAAGCTTTCAGCATAATGGATACAAATGGCTGCACAAGAATAAACCAATTATATTTTTTAATTACTTACCTAAGACCTATTAGTTTCTTATGGCAGATGCAGATGTATGACCTTGGACAGAAATATATGGTAGCTACACAAGAAAAGGTTTATGTTTTTGACAGATGCAGTTAGGCTGTTCATTTAAAATGTGTGTTGAGAAGATAACAATTAAGTGTTAATACCAAAGTTCAGTATAAGGTGGTTGTGTACTGAGGCTGTGTTCATGAGCAACAATTAAAATAATTATTCATTAGCCAATACTATTTTAAGTACGGTGATATTACAAAATTGAGTGCTATCAAAAGAATTAAATTAGAAAATAAACTTCATTGTAGTAAATAAAAAATTTAATGTATGTGTGGTCTACATAATTTCAGAATATTAAAAAAATGTGGAGGAACATTTAAAGAATGTTAAAGTGATATCATTAGTGTCTGTAATATGTCTTATCACTGACAAGCTGGAGAAACTTAGAATGCAATTACATTGGAATTGTTTCTCATAATATAATGTTTTATATTAGTAATAAAATATGAATTTGATATAATCCAGTGAGTGGAACAAATGAAATTAAAATATAATAAATTAAATTGATATACTTTCATTTAACAGTCAACAAGCAGGGAATATTTCTGTTATACAATAGGCCTTGAAATTTTTAAACTACCTTAATGGAAGATTTTTTCATCATTGTGTCTTTGTTCATTTAAATATATGAAAGGTTTCAGCATTGAATGTTTTATGCTAGAAGAATATTTCCAAACCTTTTATTCTGTTTTAGTCAATATTGAGAAATTTTGACTTCTTTGCTCTGACTAAAAAAATATTCTGCAGAATGTAATTTTTTTTTTCTCCGATCAGTACTACTTACAAAAAAACTGGTTGAGATTACTGCATTAAATAGAAAATGAGAACCAGAACTAGTCTACTCTTGAACCCATATAATAGTACATTGTCTAGACCAAGACCATGTCTGAGGTCTTTGTATTGTTCATATTTTTAAATATGTTCCTATTTTTGTCCCTAATGCTAAACGAGTTATACAGATTTCCAACACTCACACAAAAAAATTAGATTCACTATTGGAAATCACAAGGAGAGATGTAATATTACCCAATGTGGCCAAGAAATCATTAGAGTTTCAACAAAAGACAAATATTATACACTGATTTTAGGGGGTGTAATTATAAAGCAATTAAAGAAAAAGAAAACTGCATTATATATCTTTGAAGATTGAAAGAAAGGCATACTTGCACATTTCAGCTTCCTTTAAAAAAAAAGAGTTGTAATACAAGCACTACCAAAATGGAGTTACACTCATCTATATATCAGAGAATAAGAAAACAAAATAAAGTGATAGCCATGCCACAAATGTTTTTTACTTACAATTTTTCTTTAGTTCTTAGATTGAGATGGTCATTGGAGAGACAGGAGAAGCATACTCTTCATGTTATGAGGACTTAACTAGTAAAAGATATAAAGTCATACTTTGATGCAAAATTTAGATTAATTTACACATTTACATCTTCTAATACAAGTTAGTTTGAATATTAAATGAACCAAAACGGTATTATTTTGGTATTTCATAGACTGATTAGTTATTTGACAGAATCACAGAATAAGTTGAGTTGGAAGGGACCCACAAGGATCATTAAAGTCCAGCTCCCGGCCCTACATAGGACAGGCCCAGGAGTCACACCATGTGCCTGAAAGTGTGGTCCAAACACAATATTAAACACATCAGTTCAAAATACTATGAACAAAAGAAGAATGCTTATGCTCTATAAGAATCATTCTAAGAATAAAGGGAAATGCATAACATTATTATTAAATTTGCTAGAATTTCATAAACCCACTGAATACTAACACCAGTTCATATGACAGAAGCGAATCCTTTGAACGCTGCTGATATTGGCCCCTGCATATTGTGTAACCAATAAAATTTATCCATTAGGTAATAGTGTATATTTTGAGGTTATTAAATTTCTTTTCACCCTAAAGTTCATTCACTCTTCATTGTAGTAAAATATGAATACAAGAGTTGAAATATTCGTATTTTTAATTTTATTTTTTTTAATGCATTGTGTGATCTATTTCATCAGAGATTGAGACTGCCTAAAAACCTGTAGATTTTTCCTACAGTGAGCTTAGGCTAAAAAAAAAAATGTTTAAACAACTGGGATTCCTGCACTGTATAGATCTCTCAAGAAGTAGTATATTTTTAAAAAATCCCAAACTCCCTTGACATGAAATTTTACTTTGCTGCAGTTGATTTCATGAAAGGAGTGACTTGTTATGATTATCTTCAGAGACAGGGAACCTTGTGACCAAGACATCTCTTCAAATATTAAATTCCTGTGGAAAATGAGAATTTTAAACTTCCGTAGGAAACTTAAACGTATGCCAACCCAGTAGTAAATCAAATGAGTTTTTGACCTTTGCTGTAATTTTGGCTGAATCATCTTGCTGTAAAATTATATCGCAAATTATATATTTAAGAGTTGACAGACAATGTAATGAAAAAGTGCAAAGGCTTGAGTAGTAATGGAGAGGGAGTAGATATGGGCAAATATTATGAATTCAGGGAACTACCAGTATGTGCCACCAGGTAGCCAGAGCATTTCAAATAAGCCTTTATAAGTCAGCCACTGAAATATGGAAATCCCAGAAAATCAGAGATAATGTGAATAATCATGAATAATAGGTGCACATTTATGCTTATGAGAACAATTTCATTAATTCCAGCAAAATGTAAATTCAAGTGTATACTGGTGTAACATCCTGATGTGGTATTAGGCACTAACTGAAAATTTACATTCATGCAAAATTTATAGATACAAAAATTATAATGATTTCCTCTCTGGCACACAGAAAGTAACTTGCATGTAAGAAACAAATCAATATTTTTTAAGGTGTTCAAAATATCAAATATTATCAGAGTAAAAATCATGTCTTTTTTCTTTATGTTTAAACTCATTATTATTATTATACTTTTTATTTTGCATGTGACACTTGATTTGTTCATTCAAGATGAAGTTTCTGGTACAAGAAATAATAAATAATATTTTATTTTTTAATTTCTTATTTTTGTTTACAACTTTACACTACGTTGCCAGATTCAATCACCTCCTTCTTGAACTGATGCATCCTGTTTTTCCATACATTTAAAGTATTCTGTACTACTGAAAAACCTTGCCATGTTGTTTTATCTTGTGTATATTTTGAGGAGGTACCATGGCTTTAGAGAGCAGCATATGTTTTACATACTCTACTTAAAGAATCTGAAATTTTACCTGCCTTTGAGCCAAACATAAAGAATAATTATTTAACAAGAGCTTCCAATAATTCTTTCCAGAAATGGTCATATCATCTTCATTCCTTAATTAAATTCTCATTGAATGTCTCAAAGGTCTAAAATAATTTTGAATTCTTAACAAAATACTATCTTTTTCTAAATATTTATAGATTCTAAAGATTCTATTCTATGTATCTGTCATGTCCGCTTGTTATATACTTTGCTAATTTTCCTATTGAAAAGCACACTTTTTTTCCTATATTTTCCAGTTCTTCTTCAGAGAAATTTTTTAAATTTGCATGCATGACCATCAATTCCTGTTGTCCACAGTATCTATTAAATAAGAGTAAATAGGTTGATCATATTGTTAAATTGTACTTGGTCCAAATAACTTCAGTTTATTCGTCTTCATCTTCAGGAAGATATTATTTCTTAGGATGGTACTGCAAAGAAAGCCTCTGGAAAGAAATTGCCTTTGACTTGTTTGTATTAAACTCCAAGGTGAAGAAGTATTTTAGAATATTTTTCACCCATTTCCTTGAATGGTTCTTTTCACCAATAACCCATCAGCCCTCAATTTCTCTCAAGTGTTTCTTGCAGAGCTGTGAAAAATATTTTATTGGTAGTGTTCACATTCCTCCTACATCTTCTGGCCTCAATTTTTACTGTTTACTTGTCAGAGGTTTTTTTTTATTATTATTTTTTACATGGTTTGGGAATGACTTCCACTTTTTGAAGGACATATTATACTTCTAATCTTCCCCTTTATTCTGCTATGTAAGCTGTTATTTTGTCCCTTTACTTTTGCTCTAAACTTCTATTATGGTGTGTCTCAAAAAGATTCTCTTACACTTCATTTTGCTCATTCTGCTTCTTGCAGATTTGCCTGTGCAGCATTCTTATTTTAACTAAGTTCCTTTTCTGAATTAACTATGAATGCAGTTACTACTGAGATAGTAATAAGTCGTAGTGGTATCAGCTTACGACAAATGTTGACTAGTCTAAATATCTCTCTAATCTTAAGACTGATATAAAATTAACTAAAGTACCTAAATTGTAAATTCTTTTCTATAAAAATAGCCCAGATTCAGTTTATTTTCTGTTTATGAAAAAGATTAAATATATGCTGGACTTTTATTACGATGATGCAGGAGAAAGACAAAGGCAGGAAAGGGAAGGCCAGGCAAGGCAGGGTAAATAAGGAATGAGAAGGCAGCTACTGTTGAGATTCATTGTTTCTTCAAAGCAGAATATATTGGAGTATTTTTGGTTTGTAATTTGAATCACTGTTAAAATTCCAAATATTTATCATTTATTTTTGTAGTGAAAACAAATTCAGTTTCTCACTGTCTTTTTCTGAGAAACTCTTCATCCTAATGAGAAAATCCAAGAACAAAAAAGTTGGAGGAAACAGAATATATCTTTTAAACTTACTTAAACAAATACAGGTCACCAAAGTGCTTGCTTAGCACCTCTGCTCAGGACAGTGAGCTCAGGGACAGCTGTGAGCTTACATATGCCTGTCGTTTCCTCATACCACCTCAGCTTTTTTCTTTGTACTGTTCTGTCTGACAGATTAAGAAATAGCAAACCCCATTTTGCACAGCTTGATTCACACAGGACTCTCATTACCTGTTCTAGGATGTACATTCCCCTTATTTATTCTCTCTTCTGAGGAAACATCAGAGAAATGACTCATGCACAAAAGGGAGCACCCATCCAGTTATTCTGGAGGGAACTGATAGACCCACTACCTGTTAAACCATCAGCTCAGTTGCTTCAATTCAAGAATATAGTCACAACATGTGGGAAGAATCATGAATCAGAAATTACTAAATTCAGAGCTATTACCATGAATCATGCTGTCACTTCAATGCAGGAATTGTCATTCTAGTGCTGCTCCCAGCATGCAGAAAGAGAGTGAACTGTATTAATTTAGAAAAAAAATGCCCTTTGCAGAGTGTGATTTTCATAAATATCTTAGACCAATAGGTGCCACCATTGCACTGTGACAGTTACACAAAATCTGAAAGAAAAAAAGAGGAATTCTTTTGTTTCATAGTTCAGAAAATGCATTTTCTGGGGGAAAAAATAAGCAGTTTTTTCCCCTTGGAAAAAGCAATTTTGGAAATGTAATTTTGTTGTTGGGATTCTTACTTCTTTTAGTTTCCTTTCCTTCCTGTCTTATTTTTTCTGTCTGATTTATTCCAGCCGCAATATCACAACCTTGACATTTCTTTGTAATCACTCAAAGCCTTTGATCACAAGTATCCAAATGAATTAAGCTCTAGTAAACTGTGTGAATGTACCTTTGTGTCATTTTGCTGCTGAGCCAACACTACCACAGAATAACTTCGTTTGATTAATTTCTCATTCCTTTGGTGACCTAAATAAGGCTGCTCTTACAAGTCTTTATTGGATTTTTTTATGGAAGTCACACCAGATGTACTGTTGAAAGTTACAAGGTACCATGGAAAATTCTGTTGAGAATAGAACGTTTTAATATTGGTATTCCTTTGTTCCCAGTGTAATGAATGGAAATATGGGTTTTGGATATATTACTTACTTTTGTGCCCATACTAGATTATGCTTCAAAGCCTCTGAGTACTGCTGTTTACTAGGTAAAGATTGAAGAGAACAGCACTCTTCAGAGTTAGAAATTCCAGAACCTAATTTTTGATTCACTTAGATGACTTTAAAGCATCCCATATTAAATGCAATTTCTTTTCCTCTTTGTAGGCAACTGTAATATCATGGCACTGAAAAAGAGCTTATACACATATACTTGCAAAGCCAATTTAGGTGATAAGAAGGGAAGTTTCCTATACTATCCAACATACTTGTCTGGACCCAAATTTAGTTTGAATCTCAAGATGAGAAGAAAAATCCATAATCAATATCTTTTCAGTTCTGATCTTTCAGTTCTTAACTCTTTTAGATGAGTCAGCAATTATTGAAGGTTTGTGTATAATTGAAATGGATGTAGAAAATATGATAAAGTAACTTCACTTTGCAGCAATTCTAAAATAATTTGGTAGCAGTAGATCAATACCAGTATGACCTGAATTACACCAAACAACAAAAAGATGAAAGACTTGCCCTACTTTCTTTGGTTATTTAGTTTTATCTGCATGACTATATTTTATTTGTTCTTATTTTGCTTAATCCTGTAATGTGTCACTAATGTACTAGTTGGAATGTCCCGTGCAATCACTTTGCGTAGGTATCTAGGGAGCCTAAGTTTTTCCCAGTAAACAAACCAGTTTTTCCACCTTTACCATGAAACCATTGTCAGGGAAGAAAAACAGGTCTATAATGTTCTACATCTAAGTGAGTCCATGCCAATGTGGTGAGGACTGCTAGGGGAGACCCTAAAAGTACCCTGCTTTATTGGCTGACAACAGTCGAAAAGAAGCGCTTGCACACATCAGTGCAGCACAAGGTCTCAATGTCTGGACCACTATGCATTATTTAATAAAAAGAGTTAAATTAATCAAAATTCATTTCTGCTATATCTCTGCCTTATCCAAACTAGGCATGCCATATGTTGCTGGTTGCTTTCTTTTCCAGTAAATTTATGCTAGCTCATGTGTCTCTGCATTGTTTTTCCCTACAGAAGGCTGCTTGGAAGCATGTGTAACAGTAAACAAAGAGGATAAGGGAATGTGCTGATACACCATTATTTTTATCACTTGCTCAACTACAAATTGGCAGTTTTGGTCTTTGTCAGCAGTAGAGCGGCACAACCCCCAGGCCGTGTCTGGCTGCAGCCTCGGAGTTAGCTCAGTGTCGTGGTTTGACACCGGCCAAACGCCAGGCACCCATGGAAGTCACTCACACACCCTCTCCTGCCACAGCCGGGCAGAGGAGAGAAAAATTTAGTGAAGGCTTCATGAGTTGAGATAAGGTCTAGGAGAAAACACTCCAAGGGCGAAACAGGCTCATCTTAGAGATACAAAGTGAGTTTATTACTAACAAATTCAGAGGAGGATAATGGGAAGCAAAATAAGCCCTTAAAGAACACCTTTTATTCCCAACCCCTATCTCCTTCCCACGGACAGCGCAGGGAGACAGGGCATGGGGGTTTGGTCAGTTCATCACCCAAGGTTTTCTTCCGCTTGGCTCAGGACAGGAGTCCTTTCCCTGTGAGGCAGTGGGGTCCCTGCCAAAGGAGACAGTTCTCCGTGAATTTCTCCAGTGTGGCTCCAATCTCATGAGCAGCAGTCCTCGCAAAACTGCTGCAACGTGAGTCCCTCCCACAGGCACACAGTCCTCCCAAAACTGCTGCAATGTGGGTCTCTCTTTCCACGGGGTGCAGTCCTCCAAGGACAGGCTGCTCCAGCCTGGGAGCAGGGCCCTCTCTCTCCTCCGGGTCTCCCACAGGATCACAGCCTCCTCCAGGCATCCACCCGCTCCGGCCTGGGCACCTGCTCCAGGGCTGCGGGTGGATCTCTGCATCCCCCGTGGATCCCCACGGGCTGCGGGTGGATCTCTGCATCCCCCGTGGATCCCCACGGGCTGCAGGGGCACAGCTGCTTCACCATGGCCCTCACCACAGCCTGCAGAGGAATCTCGCCGGTGCCTGGAGCACCTCCTGCCCCTCCTTCTGCACTGACCTTGGTGTCTCTATGTTGTTTCCCTCACATGTTCTCACCTCCTCCTCTTCTCTGGCTGGAATTAAAACTGTGCTACCATGTTGTTTTGATTTTCTTCTTAAATATATTATCACAGAGGCGTTACTATCATCTCTACTTGGCCCAGCCTTGGCCAGCAGCTTGTCCATCTTCAGAGCCATCAGGGACTGGCTCTGCTGGACATGGTGGAAGCTTCCAGCAGCTTCTCACAGGAGCCACCTCTGTGGCCCCACTGCTACCAAAAACCAGGCTGTGCAAAACCAATACCCTCAGCAAGAGCACCAAACCTGGGAGAGAGAAATCCACATCTAAAGGGAGGGAAACCTGAAATGTTTCAACATTTGCAGTCAGACTTTGGTTACAAAACATCTTAGTGCCACTGACATGTTTTTATTTCATATAAAATATTTAATGATGCACAAAGTTTGTTTCTGTCAGCTAATATTTTCACTAAAAATACAAGTAGCTTTTGCTGAGGAACTTTCAGAATCTGCATCTGTCTTTCAGCACATACATCAGGAAAGGCAGGCATGCCATCGGTAAGTGATAGAGAAGATCAACTTGGATGCAAAAGGCAAGCTTAGAGGAAAAGATGAATCAATGAGGTGAGCAATCAAGAGTATTTAATGTACCAGGCTGTCAGTTCTCTGTGAAGCTGACTAGACATCTAACTCCAGGGTAAGGGTAATGATGAGAGACCCTAAACATACCAAAATACTTATCCTGCTCTGCTCTCTAGTCTGTGCTCTGGCCCGGGAAACCAATCCCACTGCTTGCATGCTCACTCTTGCACCCAGCCTTTCCTTTTTAATTTGCATACAGGAAACCATCTACTTTTTCTAAACCATCCAGAATTTTCTAGTGTTACAGGAGTCTGCTTTGGTTAAGCATTTCAATGTTTTTTCTACTAATTGCAACAACATGTCATAAAATAGTAAGCCAGAAAAGTCTACAGTGTGTTTCCAAGCTCTACTTGCAATGTAAACGCCATTACAAACCCAAATCATTTGTTAGTGTTTTGCAGCACTAAATGTTGCTGCAGAAAAAATTTTTGAAGCCTCCCTGTCCTCTTTCAGTAACATAATTAAAGCTTTTCTAGAACTGTGTGTACAGTGAGGATTATCAGCACTGGTTCTCTAAAGAGACAGTATGGTTTAAAATAAAACAAGAGACATCTAAAAACAAAGGTAGTAAAATATTTTAAAATAAATATAGACTTTCGTACCTCAAGGGCAATCATTTTACAGAACTTTGTGATACACTTTTGATTAAAATCACTGATATCGCTGACACTACTGAAACAGCTGTCATATAAAAATAAGTAAATTGGTTTTCTGCACTTCTAAGGTATATGTCCTTCCTCTTGCAAGTCTTTGTGATAAACAGTATTTTGAAGCAGTCCTTTGCTAATTTTGTCAACCTTTTAAAGAGAAGTATTTTAAGCATATTATCCTGCCATTTTTATTTTTTTTTTCTTTCAGACTACAGCATAAGTGGAAAGATTTGCCAATTTTATTTTTTTTCTGGGAAAAGATCTTAGTTAATGGAATGTTCACATCTCTTGCCTAATTCCTTCTCCTGTATCTCTGGATCTCTTTCTCTCTCTCTCTCTTTTTACTTGGACCAATTTCAGGAAACATTTCAGCAAATGGTCCTTGTCATAAAGAAGATGTCATCTGATGTCTAAACCAGAATATATGTATAGCTTTAGCTGAGTAGAATTTAGTTGGGTGCTTAACATAAAGCAAATTATTAAAGACTAATTTTATGTCTATATGGTTCAAACTAGAATCTATCCTTCTTGTCCAGTTAAGATGTAGGTAATCAGAATGCTTTTTGCACTGGTATTCAATATCATATTTCTTGAAAACCTTCCCGATATTTAGCTTCCATGTATGGATGGTCCCATTGACATCAGAGCATTTGATCACATGGCAAAGTCTTACAAAATATTAAGTAATATTAGATCCTTTTGTATTACTAGGACATCAGGATATTGACGGTTGAATGACTGGTTTTAGTACACTTGATTTCCAGTTGTCTGGGAGAAATCCCAAATGAATCAGCAAGAATCAATGCAGGTGCTCCGAGGGTGGCATCCCTCTCTTTCACTATTATTATAGATTAGGTGTTTCTTCATGTGTAAAAATCTCTATAAGGAGGTTTTTATAAAGATACATTTGCTTTTTTCTTTTTTTTTTTGTGCTTTCAGGATCTTTTGATAAGCCTTAGGTACCAAAAGATTCAGTGTTAAGGATACTTCCATTCACAGTCCCTTCAGATAAACTACAGATACTTTTTAAAATATATTGTTTTACATTTCAACAAAGGTGAAAGATGTTCCTAAAAAAAACTAAACCAATCATCATAAGGGCAATCATTGCAATGCTATGGCAAAAAAATACCAGTTGTTGATAGCTGATTAAAGTTACACAAAGCGTGTTCTTATTTACATTATTAATGAAATTTTGTTCAGCAGGGTTAACCCAGGAAATTTAGGACAGTGAGTATTCACGAAACTTTTCAAAAGCTCTTCAGTCTTCAAACCAGCCTCATGACGAAACTTGAAGAAATCTCATTTTTAAGGGAACTCTCTGTAGTTTGGTAGTTTTTTTCTGAAGCTCTCACCCAGATATTGGCCCAAACTTAAATAAAGTTCACATCACTTTTTAGGTCTACTACAAGTGTACAGCAGCATTACAGCAGTGTAGAGACTTCTGACAGTCATATCATCCTAGTCAGGCTGCTGAGCCAGAGCATGGGGGAAACCCAAAACAAGAATGACCTGGACCTGTTGGAGTGAGTCCAGAGGAGAGGCAGAAGAGGATCAGAGGGCTGGAGCACCTCTCCTATGAAAACAGTCTGGGGGAGTTGGAGTTGTTCAGCTTAGAGAAGAGAAGACTCTGGGGAGATGTTAGAGCATCTTCCAGTACTTGAAGGGGATCTAGAAGAGAGTGGAAAAGGGCTTTCAACAAGAGTGTGTAATAATAGGACAAGGGGGAATGGCTTTAAAATGAAAGAGGGTAGAATTAGATTAGATATTAGAAAAAAACTTTGCTATGAGGGTAGTGAGGCACTGGAACAGGGTGCCCAGAGAAGTTATGGATGCCCCATCCATAAAAGTTTTCAAGGCCAAGCTGGATGGGGCTTTGAGCAACCTGGTCTAATGGTTTTGTTCCCTAGGCTGAATACCAGAAGCAATGTCATCTAGTCAATGAAGACTTGTTTGACATTTTATGTAGAGATTTCACTGACTGATTCACCTTTCCAGTATAGCTACAATAAAATATTTAAATAAATTATACCATTAGAAATAAAGGGCAGATGATTACTGTGCTTACTTCATACAACTTACAAGAGGAGAGTATGGCCAAAGTTGTAAATGGCTACCAGTCATAAAAAAGAAGACTTTATACTTCAAGGTGATGTAAGATTCAGAATTTTAGGCTCTTTTACATTTCAGATATTTTATAAACTGGTCCTATAGAAACAGATGAATAAATTAAGGAAATATTTTATTTGTTTTGGGCAAATATTAAAAGAGCAGAGTGAGATTCATAAGTCTTCTCATAAAAAGTTTCTGTAATAATAAATGTCTTAGATTTAAATATATCTTCCTATATCCCTCAACAAATTTTTCCCATGGAACCAGCTAGAAAAACCAAGCAAGGCAGCACCTATTCCTCTGTAATTAAAATCTGCACACTGTGAAAATTACAGACCAGTAACGAACAATTATGCAATGAGTTGCTGCTTTGCATAGCTGAGGCACAGAGCTCACAAAACTTTTACTAAATCACTTCACGGGTCAAAGAGAGTCCAGGTGACATTCTTCATAGCTTGGACCAAGTATGCACCAGCAGTGGAAAATCTAGACTGGCATGAGCTCAGATGTCTCAGAACACTCTGTTTAGAGTAACAGAATGAAGTAAAAATGTTTTGATGGAGTGTTTTGATTCTAAAAAGAAAACACTTCAATGGTTCAAGAAATACTCATAATGTATTAATGATATCTTCCTAGATAAATAATTATTTTTGAGAGACTGAGACCCCCATATTTTAAGCTGCACAAACACAATTAAAGGTAAAAAGTAACAGACTATTATTTATGCCACCAGTTTCATTGAATGAGTAAATCACCTTAATAAATGAAGGCTCATTGAGAGGTGTTCAAGGTCAGTCTGGAAGATTAGTTTACCAGAACTAACACTCACTGGTGGGTCAATTAAAGGAATCATGATTTGACTAGGAAAAAAAGGAAGGGGTGAGGCAAGGGCAGGGCAAGGCAGGGAAGGGAAGGGAAACACTGGTTGTAAAAAGATTTGTATCTATATCTAAGCAGGTATTCACATTTTTGGGGCATGAAGGAGTGCATCGTAGATTCATTGAATCATAGAATGGCTTGGTTTAGAAGGGCTCATAAATATCATCTAGTTGAAGTCCCCTGCCATGCCCAGGGACATCTCCCACTAGATCAGGTTGCTTAAAGCCCCACCCAGCCTGGCCTTGAAAACTTTGGGAACAGGGCATCAGCCACATCATAGCAAAGGATTTCTTGCTAATGTCTAATCTAAATGGCTCTTTCTAGTTTAAAACTGTCCCCTGTTGTCCTATTGCTATCAGTCCATGTAAAATAATCATGCTATTCCATTGGGACAATGCTGTGCTATAGAAAAATGCTGTGCATTTTACTGTCCTATATGGCAATCCTCTCTGCCCAATTACATGTGAGAAGTAACTGGTTCCCACATCTGAACCCGTCCCTGCACATTCAGGTTATTCAGAATTGATCTACACTGCGTATGACAAGCAGAGTGAGGCAGCTGTCCTCACGTACATGCCAAGTCCCCAGTTCCCAGACCTAGGAAAGGCAATACCTGCTGTGCAAGCAGTCCTTCTGAGCAGATGTTATGCATCCTGCAGTTCCTTGTGTTTTCTTAAACAAGGAGTAATAAAGCTTATCTCATCTTCATTCCCTTGAACTCTTTGCCAAAGAAACACCATGTCATTGGCTTCAGGAAGCTATTTGCTGTAGTTTCTAAGTTTATAAGAAATACTGCATCAAACACAATAAAGGGCATCAGTTTGGAGGGATTTTCTTTGGTATGCTTTGGGGTTATTCTGGTAAGTTGGTTAGTTGTTGGGGTTTTTTATTTTTATATATATATATATAGAAACGGAATGTTGATTTCCCTTATGGCTTGATTTGGAGACTACCTCAAGAAATTCTGCCCAGTAAGTTCTCTTTTTTTTTTTTTTTTTTTTTTTTTTGGTTGGTTAAT
>WEKY01023034.1:19519-38505 GCA_013390045.1 Picathartes gymnocephalus
TATTTTTCTTTCCAAAAAACTTTTTTTTTTAACAAAAATTAAAAAAAAAAAAAAAAAAAAAGAGGAAAAATGTAAAGTAATCATGAAACACAATATCTTACTTTTACACTTTTTTCAACATAAATATACAAAAAAAAAATCATTCTTGCACCTTTCCTCCTAGACATAATTGTTTCAGATTGATTATGGGGAGGATACTTTGTATAGTCTTTCTCATGTTTATTTTATGCTTATTGAAATATGCATATAAATTTTTGACCTTTAGGTATATAGCTGTATTAGTCTAATTTAATTTTAAAAAGACTTCACATTTTAGGTGTTAGCAGTGCCTTATGAAATAAGACATTTTTCTACTCCTCAGCTATCAAAAGTAAGGTTTTTTGACTTACAGTTAGTAGAAAAAAGGTGAAAATATACTTTCAAAATTAAAAAAAAATCACAAAACCCAAAAAACCCCCCTAGAATTTTCCTAATCTATTAATGCTGTTGAAAACAAAATAAAAGCCCGTGTTTTCCAAGTGTTTTTAAATTTATACTGCCTATAAGCTAAGGGGGAACTTTTAAAAGTGTGTCATTTGTACAAAGGTACCTTTTTACAACTTTTTCTACTGAAAAGCTTAAAAATTTTGGTTGCAGTAAACAGTAAAATTAATTTGACTCAAGGCCCTTTCTTTTCCTTTGTTTGTAAAGGTAGGAAGCTTCTTTTCCTTCCCTCTTTAGCAATAAAGTTGAAACATCATGCTTTATTCAAGTAGAAAACATTGAAAAATATGTAAGAAATCCTGAGTAACATCTGTGATTTAGTCAGTTTGGTAATAAAACATGACAAGGTACATCTTGAGTGTCTGCTCCCCAGGAACTGGCTGGACATTAGATATTTCATGAGGATTGGACATAAATAATAAATCTTTTTGCTTTACTTCATTTCTCCGTGTAGCCTTGCTTTTCTTCATTAAATTGACTTTATCTTAATCCATGAGTTTTTGATCTTATTTTCTCTGCTGTCCTGCAGAGGAGAGGGAGTGAGAGACACTCAGTGGGCACTTAGCAGCCAGACAAAGTGAACCCATCACACCAACAAGAAAAAAAATCAGGGTTTTAGTAACCCCATGCATATAAAAGAGATCATCTTGAAATTATTAAATTAATGTTGACAGGTCATGCAGCTTAACACAAAATCACATAGACATATATTCTGGTAAACTTCTGTTAAATCCCTTCTTCAAAAATTTCACTGAAAGAGCTTTAGCAGTTTTCTATAACCTTAACAGTGGTGGTGGAGATCAATTAGGTGTTGGATCAAGAGGACATTAGTAATACATGTTCATAAAGAAAGATGCCTTAAAATGAATGTAAAGGGTTTTTTTTTTAAGATGGAGACAGATGAAGTTGCTTTGATTCTGATGGCATTTTCATGAATAACAGTGAAATTTTATGTTCTTTATATGCATAGATTTTAAAATATATAATTTATAGAAAATTAATATGCACAATTTATGTCCAGTTAATATTTTCTGGGAAAATATTATGGTAAATCAATATGAAACCCTTAGAAACAAGGTAATAGGAAATTCTAAACAGTAGTTAATTAGATTACAACTAGTTGCAACAAAATAATATATAAATTCAGAATCAGAGCTCCTGCCTAGATGCATATTTTGTACAGTATATATTAATTATCACATCAAAAGTGCTTACTAAAGCATCAGAAAACTGCACCTATGAAAAAGGATTTTCTTAAATCTTTTTGTTAAGATTTTGTTAAACAACTATTTAAATATTCAATTGTATGTCTAATCACATGTTAGTCCATGAATTTCTTAGTGCAAACTTTTTATTTTCTCTTTTTTTAATTCTATGTTTTTATTAGTCTAAAATGAGAAATATCTGATACTGTGGAATCCTTGTCTGTCCCATGCATGCTGTAAAAAAATATTTACATAGATTAATAATTTCTTCTAAGTCTCATGAGATTTTATCTCTGCTTCAAATGTGCAAATGACTTTATAAGGAATCATCAGATCAATGTGCTTCCACCATTTCCTGGAAACATATCTAATTTATCCTTCCTAATTCCTTTTCCTCAGTATGCACAAGATTTCAGTTAGCATTGCAATCCTATCGTGGTATTCTATGAAACAATCAGAATAAACCCTGCTTAGAATACGTTGCACTTCACACACTGAAGGGCAGTTGATCTTGAGCACTTCTATAGAAAGGGAACAAAAAGCTGAAGGTAATGACAAAGTTCCCAGTTGGCACAGGATTAGGCCACTAGTGGATTCTGCATGTTGGAGTTTATATGTTGCATTAAAACTTGTTAATGATTGAACTTTTAAAAGCCAGAAAATAAATAGGAAAAAAAATTTCCAAGATTTCAATCAATAGATTTTACTATTTGGTTCCAAAACATACATTAACAGTTATCTGTTTAGTTGACCAACAACAAACTCCCCCACCTTTTAAGAACTGAAGATACAGGCAAAACACATAAGATTTCCATAAGTTTACTAGCTTCTTAGTGTGTTTAGATGGAAGCAATGCCCTGTCAGATGCAACATAATATTAATACTATGTGACACATTGTAGTTCATTGCAACATGATGTGATGTGCTAATAAAATACAACTTGTAAATGTGTATTACCTATGGCAAACTAAGTCCTGTCAAAACTAATGAAAATTAAAATATTTCCCTGTACTGATGAATAGAATTTATTTTTATGCTGTTTCTTTCTGACATGTAAATACATTGGGGTACTGATAAGGTAAGCCTAAAAAGTATTTCTGTCTAGAAAAGTGGAATTTAAAGAAATATCAAAACAGTTTGGAGAAAGTTGGAATTTCTGAAAGGGAGGCAAAGGATGAAAATGTTGCACTTGGCTGGCTGAGGTCACATATGACATGGCATAACCTATACACCTGCAGTGAGATGCTACTGAGTTTCTCATATCATGCCTGAATACTGTCCTCAGAAACATTGTTGTCAAAAGAGATTCAGCTGAAATAAAATGTTGATTAACAGACATAGTGACATTTTCCCAAGAGTAGAACCTGTGGCAGTTCTACATCTGGCTGGTATTTGGAAGATATTTCAGCTATTTTTCAAGTTCATCTCCAGCTGAAGATGACTAATGTGCTAACTATAAAGGATTGCTGGAAGCTAAGCCCCGGGGCTGCTTGAGAGCATAAACTTTAGCTCATAGTTAATCTGACCAGACTTCCAAGTAAGGAACAGGTATGGGAAATGGTTTCTGAATACTGTGTGCTTGGGAGGATCAGCAGTCATGCCAGCAAATCTGACTGCTAGAAGTCTTTGCCCACTTCCCAGAATTAATTCTCTGGCACTCTCTTCTAAATCCTCTAAAACTTCATGCCTAAGCTCATACACATATTGGTGTGCACACTTAAGCTGTTCCTTTTTTTGCTTAAGTTCCAGCCAGCATTGCTGTTCTATGTGCTTCTTATCATGCTTTCTGTTTTATTTTAGCTTTTGTAGCAGGTGAGATTCATTTTCTCTCCTAAAATATCTTTACTAAGACATTCCTTATACATTTCTTGTGTCTAAAGGAATTACTAAAAATTAAGAATCATAACAATGATCCCTGAATATTGTCCACACCTATATAAGCAAATACACACATGCACATATATATATATATATATATACTTTAGTATCCATTATAATCATAACCACTTTACAAATCAAAGATCTCTTATTTTACAAGGGAGGGAACACCGTTTCCAGAGATGACTTGATAAATCAGCAGCAGACCTTTTTTAAAGTAGGGAGCTGAGCTGTAGACCCAGTGCTTGGGATGTTTGCCATTTTTTTCATCTTTGTTCATGAAAAGGACTGGTCTTCCCAGGAAAGGGCCAAAACAGCAGATGATTACATACACAAAGTGAATGATCTAGGTTGTAGGTGCCATACCACTCATAATCAGAAAGGATAAGAGTATTAAACCTTCAGTTAAAACACTTGAATTTCCCACTTGACATTTGAATCTGATCTTTCCTAGTGCAAAATTTGATTGGTTAAAACATAGATGGTGATCCAAAATATTGGAATGGGAAAATCTTTGACATACCTCACATATTCCAGTCTTGGTCGTCTTTTTTCTCCGATGTTACAAGTAGGGTCTCAAAACTAATTTCACAAAATTGTTTTCTAAGCTTAATAATTGTGCATACATTTGACTTGCATTCTCAAGTCTTTGAAGTTGGCTGGTGTACACTTTTGTGAAAGAAGTTTCTGACAGAAGTTTTAAACTCTATATCTATTAAAAAGCTGATTTTGATAAAAAGGTATTATTTACCTAGTACACACATGCACAGTAAGTTATTTTCTTTGATTTCTAGTCGTAAAAGAGAGTGTTTCAGAGGGATTTGGAGAAAGACTAACTGCTTTTCTATTTACAACAGTTGAAGTGAGAAGCAATCTTGTGGTAATTAATTGATCTCTTCTCTGTGGAGACCAGTGACAGAACCCAAAGGAATGGCCTGAAGTTGTGCCAGGGGAGGTTTAGGTTGGATATTAGAAAAAGGTTCTTCACCCCAGAGGGTGGTTGGGCACTGGAATGGCCTCCCCAAGGAAGTGGTAATGTCACCAAGCCTGAGAAAGTTAAGAGAAGCATTTGGACAATGCTCTCAGGCACATGGTGTGACTCTTGGGGACAGTCCCATGCAGGGCCAGGGTTCAACACAATGATCCTTGAGTGTCCCTTCCAACTCGGCTTATTCCATGATTCTGTGGACTGAGTTTAAAGATTAAATGAGAATACAGTGAATCAGAAACTAAACAGTACTGTGTCATGGTAGTGAACAGAAGTTTGAACTGAACTGAATTGAACTGAACTGAACTGAAAGTTAAGGGAGGAGAATCATCAGATTAATTAAAGGGCAGATGAGCAACTCCCAATGAGCAAAACCTTGGAGAACTTGTCTAAGTGATCTTCAAGTAATTTATATTCAGATTAATGTTTAATTTATTCTTACACCTGGCACAAAAGCATCTTTTTCTTCAACTAACCCCGGCCATTATCACCTCTAAAAGAGAAGATGAACACTGGAAACTGGACTGAATCAGACCTGCCAGTGTATGAGGCTGTCTAAATGTGTGAGCTCTTCTTCTAAGGAAATGTTTCAGACGGCTCATCCCATGAGTGTGAACTTCCTTGTAGCTACTAGTCAGTGCCACTAAAATGAAAAATTTGGTAAGTTTTAAATAATTTTGTCCTAATCAGGAGGAGTCATCAGGAAATCAAGACAAGTTGAGAATAAAAAAATAGAAAATTTGCTGTTATACTAGCAAGTTATTTGACTGTAATGACATTTTTATTCCTACTGAAATTCTTTGAGTTTTAATATTAGATTTATAATGGAACCATTGTGTTAATGTTCATGGTCACTGATGTTCACTTCACTGTAAAAACAGCTATGATAAGAAATTTATGAAGACTCATCACATCCAAAAATATAAACTAAATCTCTATGAAACTGAAAAATTAAATTTCCATTTATAACACCACAACAGATTATTACCTATAATTTCTGCATATAAATGTCCCAGAGTTATGTCCTGTCATAATAAGACTTAGAGTGAAGAAAGGATTCTAGAGACAAGTAATAAACAGATACAAATTAAGATATACAATCAAAAGTCTACAAGAATTTTAACTATTATGACATTAATAACATGTCACAGAAAAAGACTTATTTTCCTCATTAAAAATCTCAAGTGCAGGGTTTACAAAATTTATGAGTTACAGACAAACAGGGTTTAGTTTGGGGTTTGTTTTGTTGTGTTTCTTTTTAAACAATGTCTCCCTAGTGAATTGAAAATATTTTTTATTCTACAGTGGACCTCTTGTTACCTATAGATTTCTAATTGGAAATAAAAGAGCCTTCATATTCACTACATAAATATTCATTCCTATCAATTTGTTGGGGAAAAAGACAGTTGTAATGTTATGAGTGTGTAATCTCTAAATCTGCTAAATTGTGATTGGTTTCATCATGTGCAACTGATTTGTCCCCCACAAAATTAAGCAATGTAACTTCCTTACATTGCTATTATACTGAGATTGAAATAATTATTTACAATCACCATTTACTGTAGTCTGTACTATGTCAATGCCCAACATTTCTAAATCTTTTACGTTGCTCTCCTGGTTTTGGCTGGAATAGAGTTAATTTTTGTCCTAGTACTTGACTTGTGTTAAACTACAATTACTTTTTCATAAAACTTACTTTATTTTGTAATTACTTAGCTAAGCCTGGTGAAGAAGAAAAATGAGACGGCTATAAAAATAAATTTTTTAGGATAACATGAGAAGTAAAATATATTGAAATAGAACAATGGTGAGAATTTCCACCATAAATAAGGGCTTGTTGAAACATAACTATGAAAAGCAGAAAATAAAGAAAAAAAACCCAATAAAACAAACTTTTTAATAGGATAGAGAAAGGAAAATTAGATTATTCAACATTTACTTCAGTCTTTCCCTTAAATGACTAGAAAAGGAGCTTGGGAGGCAGCACAAGACTTTTACTATCATTTACAAGCAGCATATTTTGAATATAAACTATAATACCTATTACAGTATGAAGAGAAATGTTACCTTTAAAAAGAAAATGCACATCAGATTCACGTTTTGTCATTTATCTATAGACCCTTTCCTAGCTATATCTCTTATGAACAAAGGTTTGCTTGTTCAATTTCTTCCATTCTTTACAAACAGGGTCTAGTACTTCCAGCTTTCACTTGGGATTCCACAGATGGGCTTGACTTGCCACTTGTGCCACAGATTTCCAATGTCATGTAACAAAAGGGTGACCTAAAGTGACACCTCTCTGTGTTTCATGGAGGAAATGAGGTTCCCTGTTTTACTGCTGCGCATGAGGGGTCCTCTCCTCATTCCACTGGGATTTGGGAACCAAGACACACAGTTTAGAGGAGGACTCAATCTTCATGTTGCTAAAATTGACATGAATCCTTGCTTCTCTCATACAGTGTCATAGACAAGGTCAGTCTCAGACCAAGAAAATATATTTGAAATAGTGTATCAGGAAACATTTCTGATGTTTGCAAGCAAAACTGAGAGACAATGATCTTTAATGATATTCTTTAATGCTAAAGGGAGACTTTTCAGAATGCAAGAAATCGGCAAAATAAAGGACAGAAGGCCTTACTTTGTGGGCCAGGTTTTAAAAATGAGAAAGGCTCAGATTTCCTCTTCCAGATAATTTTATATTCTTTGATTTTTGGTTGGTTTTTTGGTTTGTTTTTTTTTTTTTTTAATGGAGAGACAGTTCTAGGTCAGAGGGGCCATATCAAGTCTGATTAGACAGATTGCATTTAAATACCTAAACATAACAAAGAACCAGTTTAAAACTGTTGATTCAGTCCTTCTGAGTTTATATTCAAGTGAAAAAGAAATTTGTGAAATGAAAAAGGGGGATTGTCTTAAATCTGTAGAACTGTTTAAATACTGTTATATTTTGTTCTGAAAATTATCAAAGAAAATTAAGTATACATGTGACTAACCAGTGTCAATAGCATGCAAAGTTTAATTACCTCACCCTGAAGTACATCTAATGTCAAATTAAATTAACAATGCCATCTGAAAAATGCTTTCATAATGAATTTCAAACAATTGACCGATGTTTTAATAGCTGATGGTTAGAAATTCCAAAGGCCAGTGGTAAAACACTGCCTTTTAATGAGGAAAATTACAGCAACACTGATGAATTTAGAAGTCCATTTTGAATGGTCTTCTGCAACAAAATAATAAATTTGAGCAGAACTTTAGAACAATCAGACATGAGTCAAGGCATCTTTGCCTAAGAAAGAAACAAAATAAAGGTAGCATGCTGAAAGTGTCGTAATAGGAAGAAGTAGATCTCTAAGTTTTGATGGATTTCAGAAGACAGATATTTAAATTGCTGAATCTGTTAGAAGTGTCTTGGACTGTTTTTGAAGTAGAAACTCTTCAGAAAACCTTAGAGGAAAAAATGAACAAATTCTAGTGAATTTAATTCTAAGAAAAAATCATACATGAACAATGAATGTGATTGAAAAGAAGCTAAGGGAAAGGGTTGTTTTGGAAGAAACACCTTTATAGCAATTACTACCCTCACAGCTTTTATTGCTGAGCAGATGTCGTTAGTATGAAATATCCCTTTGGTCAGTTTGGGTAAGCTGTCCCAGCAGTGTCCCTTCCCATCCTCTACTCCACCCCCAGCCTCTTTTTGTTGGGGAGGGACTGTTGGAGACACAGCCTTGATGCTCTGTGAGTACAGCTCAGCTCTGTTGACACTGTTGTGTTATCAACACTCTTCTACCTACAAATACAAAAGAACAGTACTATAAATATTGCAGTCCTTGGTTTTGGTTAGCTTGGAACCTAAAAAGCAGCCTACAAAAATTTCCCTGTTTATATATCCCTAGAACATTATAGTATCTCACATCAATTATATACTGTGTATAGTTATAAAATGTTTTACAATTCTAGCATGAAAATTGCTATATGTCCATTATCATAACAAAAGAGGAAATAACATATTATAACAATTTAAATTCAAGGAAGGGAACTGGGCATTTGTGAATTCTTGTAAAAAAATCTTCTTCGGATAATGATAATTTTTATCATAGCTATTATTTAATGTATCATATGCCATAGCTTGGAAATGTCAAGTGATACCATAATAAATTGCAAATCCATGCAAATTCTACCTTTTTCTAAGTGGTTACTCCCCCTCAAATCTGAAATAGGACTAGATAATATAAAGGAAATGCTGATATCCTTTAACTACAGGCTGGGAGCAAAATCATTGAGGATTTAAGGAAAACAATCCTAAGGAACACGATCCATATGCTTTTTTTAATCCTCAGGAATGTGTTTGTATAGCAAGGCTAATAATTTGATTTATGCTGTATTTAAAAGCAAAGATGACCTTGAAGAATTTGGACCCAAGTGAGAGGTAAAGCTAAGATGAACAGTCTGTAATAGTCTTGCAACAAATCCTGAACAGTGCTTTATTCTCTAATCCATTGTTGTTCTCCTTGGATTCACCTCTACTTTCGTTAAAAACGAACCAAACAAAAAAAGATCCAGCCACAAAAGAAGCAAAAAACCCAAACATGAGACTATGAGATCAATCCTATCAATTTCTTGTTAAGAATAACTAGAAGACCTCAGAACTGTGAAAAACTTTTTCATTAGAATTCTTATTTGATGAACTTAATGCATAGCCCATTCCTTTTTTGTATGCACTGCATGTAGTACAGCAGTGATGCATATTGAGAAGGAGAGATATTATTTACCATTATAAAATGTCACGTCTTTTCCTGCCAAAACTCTTTGCCCATCTTTAAAGTAATTAGTTTTGTCATGACTATTCAGAAGTCATTAATAGAAAATTCTGGCTGATTAAGCACGTCCAGGGCCAAGACTCACAAACAGTGATTCCTCTGATTTACATGGATTCCCAGAGTAAATGTTTATCTGATACTGAGCCAAATTGCCTACATCCTTTGTATTATGTTATTAAAGATTACTTTTGCTCTTGATCACACAATTTCACTGCCTTATATAAAATGAGAGAGAAGGCTCAAACACCTAATACTTACCTGTGGGGACTAAAGTCTAAATGCATTTAGCCATTGTTCAGGAGATAGCATTTCCAATAGCTTTTGTGTTTCCCTGTTGGTAGGAGAGAGAAACTTGAAAAATTAGTACAAAACCCCCTTTTTATAAAAAAACAGCTCCCACTCCACACAATAAACCATGAGCGTGTAGTCTCTATTGACTATTTTCTTTCTTCCCCACTACCAATTTCATATATTCTATTGACAAGCCTACAGAGAAATACTGGTTACACTGTATTCCTCACATTTTGAAAACATCTGCAAATTAACCACTGCCAAAGTTAAGGACATATAAGAATAGTCTGCATTAAAAGAAAGGGGCAAAACAAACAAGGAAACAAACTTCTGCGATGCAAACACAAAGGTTAATTCTTAGAAATTAATTTGCTTCTGAAAATCGTGTCAGTACTTAAATTGCTTCTTTCAACAAATTGTTTTCTAGATTTTTCTACAAAGGCATATGAGTTCAGGAAGAGGTAAACTTGAAAACTGTCTATATCACTGTGTGTGTTGTGGAACTGTTTGCTGATTAAGCAGAAATTAGGACATTTATATTCAAAAGTTGTTTTCAATCAGACAAAGAACACCATGAATCATTCTAAAATTATGCAGGTGGTGTTTCTAAGTATTCTTAATTATGTTCTGTGATGCCTTATCTATAAGAAGAAATATCAATCAAATTCTATATGCACTGTTATGAATCACCTAATAATTTTAGTGTAAATATTTGTTAACACCGGTCTTTTCTTGTGAGTTTATAAAGTTCCAGCTTAGTATTACAGATCATGAATTAATAATACCTGTTTTCTATTAAACAAAGAAGTCACATAAATTGCCTTTATTACTATGAATAACATAAAAGTGTGAGGGAAGCTATATAGTGGAAATCATGCTGAACAGAAAGCTTTTAAAATTACACTGGCACTGCAGCAATGGAAGCACACTGGGATTTGGGTTAATATTCTAAAAGTTAGAGAACACAGGTGGAAAATAACATTTTGAAACATTTCTACTCTCATTAGACCTGTAAAGTTAAAGAAGGTTTGAGAAGTTTTTGTACATTTGGATAAGCAGAATGTTCCCATGACGGTTTTGCTCACAGCTACAAGAACATGAAAAAGAAGTCATTCACATGGTAGCAGTGATGCAACCTAGGAATAAAACAAAATTATCTCTTTCTGCCTTTCAGCTACTTTCCATACTGAAACACAGTTTTTATACTACCTTTTACTAATTTTTTTTTAAATAAACCTCCCAAGACTTAGTTCATATCAATTTTCATTAAAGTGATAGCGCAGTTTTGTAAGAGTAACATAAAAGTGTAAATAAAAATAACTTGAAGATGGTGTAAACCAGGGCATTTTATACAGAATATTCCACATATAGAATGAAATCTAGTGCATCTTAAAGCAAATTATTAAGGCTCATACATTTAATAACATAAATATGCACATTTATATTGCTGTCAGTAAAAAGAAAAAGTAAGTTATTTCCAACAGCAAAAATGGTTAGTTTTTGAACCCTTGAGGAATGTTTCATTTCCTGAATACTGTCTCTGTCAGCATTCTGGAAGTGAAAGAGTCAGAGAGACATTGCTTCATCATCCAACCAGATGTGTCTTTCTCTTCTGAACTTAGTTTTGTGAAGTGTGTAAAAGCAAATAATAGAATCGATTACTCAGCTCCATAATGAATATTCATTGTGCATTGTTTGATTACAGCCCCTGGCAGGAAGAAATAAAAATAGTACAGAGGCCTTCAGAGGATATATTTTCTCTCATTTCCATACTTCTCCTTTGACATCGTGTACCAGTTTCACTACTGTTTCAAAGAGTGAGAAAATTATTGGGCTTTAGATATAGAATCTCACTCAAAATCTATTGTGAGCTACTAGTGTGGTTTCAGTTTAACAGCTTTGAAAAATGGGCTTTCTTATGCTTTAGTTCATTTTATGAAAAAATAAAATGCAAGACAAATATTTAAAGTGGCATTCAGTACTATTACAATAAATTATGAAAGGTTATTATAGTTGTATTGAACAACTAAATTACTAAATATAATAAATAAATATATAAATAATAGAAATAAACCTAATATAAAAAGAAAATTCTAAATTTTTCACTTAATCATCATGTTATCCAAGGTTAAAAAGCAGTACTTGTTTTTTCTTTTCTTGACTTTCCAGAAGTCCATTTTAGGACTTAACATTAAGACAGTAAAATCCGTGTTTCCACATGTGCAGGTAAGCTAGCTGTTTAAGCTCCCATCATAGTCAACAGATATTTAGTTGGGTAGTCAAAGTGACTTACACATACTCAGCTTGTCTCTAGCACAGGTGAAGGTTAACCTCTGTAGTCAACTGAATTAACTTCATGAGCTGTCATTTAGGGGTGATGAACATGTGTATCTCCCACTATATCTCATGCTTTCTTATATTTAGGCATTATTGTAATCAGAACCAGAATACCTTAGTGCTCTTAGACTAAGATATTCTCCTTTCAAAGGGTAGTACTCAGAAAAGTATAGAAATTGTGGAGATTGGCACCAAAAAGATATTTATGATATCAGAGTTAATTAATCTGTCTTGTGGAAAATAGGGAATCAGTCTTAAGGTTGCCTATATCTGTAGACAGCCTCTAGTCCAGGAGATTGCTGGTGTGTGTTCTGATAGTAATAGTGAATTGTCCTTTGGAACCAGCAAGGCCCAAGACATAATATAGCAAATTCCACAATTTCCTAGAAAATTCTTTAAGAAGAGAACTCTATGCCATTGAGGGTTTTTCTGCCCATTTTTCTACCCATTTACCTACCTTTCTCATAAAGAAACCTGGGGAATAAATTTTCTCTGTTATTGTTTTTCTACTCTTAGGTCCAAAACATGTTGTTATTTGTGACCTGTCATGATTATTTAATTTCTGATGTACTATCAGTAATTTTGTAAAAAATTGTGTTTTTCATTCCAGAGGATTCTTTACATTGTTCAGCTAGTTAATTTTAAACATAGAGAGACTGGTAAAGAGTAGACTTCCATGTATGATGAGCAGCATTAGACCTTATTAGTCCTACAATTCATTGTATCCCAGAGAGCCCTGATTCTGTGTTATTTTACTCTTATTGGAGTCCAGTTACTTCTTTAGGATAAATGTAAAATATTCCTAATCAGATCTGGAAATTTGTCAAACTCATTGCGAAAAAACAATTTATGTCTGCATAAGGAAAAATAAAACCAGGCAAGTAAATGATCTAAGCATTTAAGGTGAAAAGAAGTACATTGAAATCAGTTTGCTCCTCAACTACAACACTGCAGATATCGAACAATATTATAATCTCAAAGAAACATAATGTATTTTACTGTTAAATAGGTTACATAACCGAATGTCTTTACCCATTGTCTCAAGACTTTCCAGTATGCTGCTAACAGTATACAACTATTTGTTACCTTCCTCTCTACATCCTTACCTATATTTTTCAAACTAAGCCAAGAAAAATGGAGCCTGTAGTTTTATATTTTATCTTGGGTGACTAACGCCTTTCTTAGTGGTCTGAAAGTGTTCTAGTGAGGCTAGGTACCCCATATTGTTTCTACTTCAGCAGCTCAATTTGTGACCCAGGGTCATAGAATTGTTACTGAGTCTATCTTAGTTTCTTGGCTGTCTTTTGGTTGACAGAAAATGATATGAGCTGGCAATGTGCACTTGCAGCCCAGAAAGTGAACTGTATTCTGGGCTGCATCAATGGGAAAATGGTCAACAGGTCAAGAGAGGTGATTGTGCCCCTCTACTCTGCTTTGGTGACACCCCACCTGGAGTGCTGCATCCAGTTCTGCTGTGCCCAACATAAGAAGGACATAGAACTGCTGGAGCAAATCCAGAGGAGGTCCACAAAGCTGGTAAGGTGACAAGAGAAGCTATGCTGTGAAGACAGGCTGAGAAAGTTGAGGCTGCTTAGTCTGAAGAAGAGAAGGTTGTATGGAGGCTTCACAGCACCTTCCCATATCAGAAGAGGGTGTATAGAGGAGCTGGAGAAGGACTCTTCATCAGGAGCTGTAGTGATAGAATAAGGGACAATGGCTTCAAATTCAAAGAGAGCACAATTAGATTCGATGCTAGGATCAATTTTTTTTTACTTTGAGGGTGCTGAGGCACTAGAACCGGCTGCCCAGAGAAGCTGTGTACACTCCAACCCTAACAGTGTTCATGGCTGGGCTGGATGGGGTTCTGAGGTACCTGCTCTAGTGGAAGGTGTCCCTGCTCATGGTAGGGGTGCTGAAACTAAATGATCCCTTAAGATCCCTTCCCATCCAAGCCATTCTATAATTCTACTTATTGTCTCTGAATGGAGTGTGTGTCAGTCTGATTAACATCTGCAGAGTTTCATAAAAAGTAAAATAACTTTTTGGAAGATTTGTAACTTCTATTCAAGATAGGGTTCTCAAGATTAGGCAAAATATTTCCTTTTGTATAAAAGATTAAACCAATTGAGACCACACTGATGTGTTCTTGCGTGCGCTAGTGATGGGACATTATCTTAAAACAAGAAATACTGTGATTTAAAAGATCTATACCCTCTAGATAAATGTTTTTAATAATATGAGTCTACTTTATATGGCAATGGCAGGTGTGCTGTAGTTAATTACAATTGCTCAAAGCAGTGAAATTACTTCACATATTCAGGAAATAGAATCTTGAAGTAGTAAACTGTCTTAATCTTCATCCAGGACTAGGTTTAAAATGTTGCTTTTGAGAGGATGAATTACTACATGAATAAACAGTTACTCAATTGATAACCTTTCCCTTTATTAGCAAGAATAAAATTAGCACCATAAAATTCATGCCACTCATCATAGTTTCTTTTAGTAATATTTTAGGATGAAAACATTGTACCCATCTTTAGAAAGGGCAGAAAGGAAGACCCTGGGCTACTGACCTGTCTGCCTCACCTCTGTGCCTGAGAAGACCATGGAAAAGATCCCCCTAGAAGCTGTGTAAGGCAGACGGAGAACAGGGAGGTGATTCAGGACAGCCAACATGGCTTCACCAAGGGCAAGTCCTGTCTGACCAGCTTAGTGGCCTTCTGTGTAACAGTGACTGCTTCAGTGGACAAGGGAAGACTTACAGATGTCATTAGCAAGAATGAACTTTATCTAAATGGACATTTAGTTTAGTCAGGTGAAGTCACAGGTAACTGGAAAAGAGGAAACATTGCATTTAATGATGATTTTCAAAAATACAAGGGGTTTTCTGGGGAGAGGTGTTAGTACTTCAATATTTGTTTTGAGTGAAAATCTATAGACTTATATATTGTAAAACCCACATAAATTTTGTCTATTTTTTTTGCTTCTTTGTCTGGCTTTGATGAGATTTTTAAAAAGGTATGTTTCAAATGTGGAAAATTTTGTAGCAAAAATAGTATTTTTTCTGTTAATGGACCTTATTGTTCCCACCTAGATTTACTCACAATTTATTTTTCTGACAGCTACACAAAGTGTTTTTTATTGTTTAAAAACGCCCATTAAGACAAATAAATTATTTTTGCACATGCTTGAATAGTAGATAAAAATAAAATTTGCGATCTTTGCTACAGTATCCTGGTCTGAATATTGTGGGGATTTTTACCACCTAAGTTTTTGCAATAAAGCTATACACATTCTGCTAAAACATTTCTTTTCCAAGACAAAAGTATACACCGATATATTCACATCTCAGGGACAAGGGGATTGTTGGAGTTTCTGTCTGTGACCATTGTTACAGTGAATGAATTAAACAAGTGAGCATGGAAAAATGAAAACTAACTGTATCCTGGGAAACTAACTAGGGATATGCATACTATTAAAAGTTAAAAGATTAATAGCCTTACTGTGTTCCAATAATCATTGAAAGTGTTTAGCTAATGACTCTAAAGACTCTAAGGAAGCTATTGTCTCTTTAAAGTGAGTACAATTTGTTGAAGAAGGAGGAAGCAGTACGGGCTAGCAGGAGAACACAAAGACCCAAAAAAATACAGGGATGAAGTGGAAAGATAGTTTAATAATTAAGACTTTAATTTAGAAGCAGTAAGGTGAATCTTGCACTTGTATCTTCTATGAGCTCTGGGACAAGTTATTCTCTATGGTACTCATCTCAGCAAATGCTATCTGTAGTCATAATCAATACAGGGAAAGAGGTGCTGAGCTTATCAGAACGCTTGAGCAGATGTTTATGTTCCCTGGATGTATCCGTTTGGCTGTAGAAACCACCTTATGATTAGTGATGGCTAGATAAAGCAGTTTGGTGTCTCCCCCAGAAAGCAGTTACAGTACTAACAGTAGCAAATAAAAAGACAGGAGAGTAGGCCATTAGAGTTCAGACAACTAATTAAATATAGCGATACAGGCACTTAGACATAAGACCTGGAGTGCACCAGACTTCAGGCTGCACAGTCTGAGTAGTACAGCTAATGCTTTTAAGACCCCAGGCATAAAACTGGAATATCAAGCAGTTTGGTATCCCACGAGGGAGAGGAAAACAATCAGTAACCACACAGTGGTAACCAGTATTAGTGACAGTAAATCCTACTTAAGATCGATAAAGTAAGAATCATAGACAAAAATTTTGTTTAAAAGAGGGTGGAAGAAAATATAAAAGTGAGGATGTTTATCTTAATCCATACCAGAACGACTGGTAAAAAAGAAGCAGAATTATCATTAAGTCAATCTACTGAAAAATAAGTAACACTCATGAGCACAAGCATCTAATTTAATAATTTACACTAAAAAAAAGGCTCTAACTTTGAATTCTCCATATTTCTTTCTCCCAGGGATATCTCTGCAAAGCCATTAGTAAGTTTTTGCTTGCATAAGCTGCCTAAGAAACAAAATGTCTGACCCACAAAATGTGTAACATTTACAATGGCTGCAACCTGATCCAAAACACAAAAAGTTAAAAAGTATTGGGTTTTGTTTAGTGGAACTGAAATACCACAGGATTGCACTGAGTTTCCAAATTTCTCCAGCTGTTCTTTAATGAATTGCTTCCTTACAAGATTTCTGCAAACCAGCACATTGGCTAAGTGAGCTCTGTGAGTCAGCAAGGACTCATAGAGCTCAGTAGTTTCTAGAGCTGCTAATAGAAAGCAGCTTCTTCCAGGAAAACTATATCTACCTTTTTGGCATGTCAATAGTCCAACAAGCCTGGCAATGAGGTGGACAGCTACACTGGAAGGGAGTTGCTCTAGCAATCCAGAAAGATTAGGACATGCTTAGTCAAATCTGCAGAGCAGGAGAAAAAAAGAGCCAGTGGCTAAAGAAACCTTACAACTTTCACCTGTGAAATGCATTTAACTAAATATTGGCCTGCAAACCAAGCTGGTGCCAAGCTGGTGCCCTGACACCTGGATATGCTGCTGTCTGCCTCCCTGGGACCTCTGCTGCTTTGCTCACCCATGCTGTGGTCTTTTTGGCAGGCTCACAGGAAGAACAGCTGTGGTGTGCACAGGATTGGAGAGACAAACAACTCAGCAGATGGGGAGCAGCAGAAATTTGTAAAATTAGTTGTAGGAGCCTGGTAAAATAGCTCTAAATTTATTTGGAAGACTTAGGAAACTGAATGATTTGGTTCCTTGATTTCCATATGAAATATTGATATGATTTAGTATTTCCCTGAAGTATTGCATTTCTGTCAATACATTTTAACCAGCTCTAATCTCATGACCTATTCAAAGAAGTTAAACATTTTTGCTAGTTCCACATAACTGGAAAACAGAATAGCTCACATTTAATATTATTATGTGTTTTTAATTTATACTTTTAATTTAAAGAATCAATTTAGTCTTGCAAGGAAAACAAACTAAAAAAATGCCACCAAATGTCATATAATTTGGGGCTGTAATATCCAACAGAGAAATCCAACCCAGCTGTTAAGACTGTCAGCATCCATTCTCTTGACCTTTTAGTCCTGAACCCATGTCTTTTTCCTTGACTTTGGAGATTTCTAGGCCTGGGAGGAAGTTTTTTTCTTTCAATTGTAAAATATCACTCTCTAGCTTTGGGGCTAAATTGAAAATCTACTTCTCTGATTTAACACTTTAAAATGTTATTGGTTTTTGTATTATTACTCACTAAAGTATTTGCTGCTCAGTTGGGAATGGAAAATAGCTGCTCAACAATGGAACCTGGATTGATTTTCATTCATTAACTTTGAAAGGACATAAACATCCTGAACAATGTATTAATTCAAAATTTATCATTTCTTATGTTTTAATCATGCTTTAGCAACTGATCTCATTTTTCAGGCAAGTCAGTAATAAGATAATGACTTAGAACTCTATTAAAAAAATGCATTGAAACTGCTTTTGAGCAGATTATTTAGCCCTACTACAATGAAAACGTTTCAAGGATTTACACTTAGACACAACATAATCTTCCATGTGCATATATATATGCACACACATATATGTATGGAAAAATGAAATCCAGCTTCATAATTTCTATTGGTTGTGATTAGCATGCGTAAGAGCCTAATAATAAGAGAAAGGCTCCAAAAAGTGCTTTGTCATTATGTCTGCTTATTGTAATCACTCTTGAACACCTGGAAAGTATGTACGGATTGTGGGTAGCCCACCTTGAGGCCTATAGAAAGGACAGCGAAACTGGTGCAAAGTGTGGAGGGAAAAGCGAGGCACAGAATCCCTGACCTTTGCCTTCCCCCCGCCACCACCATGGCCTGCTGCGAGACACCCTGAGGCCTGCCTGAGGAGCACCCCTCCATCCTGCACCCCTGGGCCGCAGTCCCGGGTGTAAAGAATGAAGAGAGACCAGCTCTCACAGTGACTCAGCTCAGCTTTATTTGAGAAAGGACAATGTAGGGTCCGTGGGGCCGATGGCTCACAGCACCACGGTTTCTCTGGGCGGCACATGGGAGGAGGAGCACTGCTCCGGCCGAAGCAGCGTGGCTGGAGCGGCGCTCTCCCGGCGGTTGGGTCCTCGGAGTAGGACCTTCTTCCTCACAGGAACGGTCCCTCGAAGACTGCCCACCCTGGCTCTTACCCCGACTTTTATGGGGTTCAAGGCGAGGCCCGATTGGTGGGTGTTTCAATCCTCTTTGCGGTTGGTCAGTTCCGAATTTTGGCTTGTGGTTGGCTCGAACGTCTAGGGGTGTGTCTGGGCTTTAACAAAACTACTGTAGGGAGCTTTCTGGGGTCCTGCACCAGCGCCATCTTAGAAGGGGGGGCGGCAAAAGGAAGAATGCACAGGTGTTTCCGAACTTGCAAATGTTTCAAATACAAGCTATTAAACAGTGTAACACTCACCAACTTTAACTTGAACAGTTTTAACAGTTTTATGCCTATCTGTTTATCACAA
>WEKY01023034.1:40447-75143 GCA_013390045.1 Picathartes gymnocephalus
CAGCGCCTGGGCACCGCTCCTGCATCTCGGAGGAAGGGCCGCCGCATTCCAGCCAAACTGCCCCAGAGATCGGGGAGGGCAGATAAGGCGCTTCAAACAGCAGGAAAAAAGGGCAAAAACTGCTCCGCTCCCTCCACCCCATCTCAGCCACACCGAAGGTAGCACAATGTGGTGGTGACCTATCCATATGCTTTTTAAAGTAACCTTGGCCTTTTCTAAATTTGTCCTTTCTTTTTCTTTCTCTTTGCTTCTTTTACTATAAAATAAAATATATAAAATTTTTTTTGGCATCAACATTTAATCTTCTTTGGTTTTAATCTCGTTTTTGGGAATATTTTGAACCTTCAAAGTTCTTTCTCGTTTATATATATAGGTATGTAGTTTTCTTTGCTGCTCTGCGTTTAAATTGGATTGTAATAGCATGGACTGTAATTGACAATAACTTTATGTACACACAGACACACATTTAAATATTATAATAATTTTGAATTTATCTTATAAAATATTTTTCAAATCCTCGGATGGGGAATTCACAAAATTGTTTTTCAGATAAAATGAGAAGTGAAGAAATATGTAAGGAAATACATACATTATCATGCATACCCACACATCCTAGAAAACATTTTAGTATTTATCAACAGATATTGGAATGCAACCACAATTTACTGAGTTCTTAAAATTATTGGTTTTGCATCTGTCATAGACTTGCATCAGTAGAAAAATTACCAAATACAGCAAACAACAAGTAGTGAAGTATTTCAGGTACTTACTGGAGGACGGGGATATAACAGAGTGAAAACTACAAAAAACTTTGATCTTCCCGCATCTTATGGCTGCCGTAACCCTTGGAATATTTGGCACCCTATTAGGTCTTTCTCCTGTCGACCATAAATAACTTCTGGTTAGATATTTGATCTTCAGGAAATTGATATTTAATAAATAAACAAATAAACAAAAAAACCCCAAGACTCTTTTTTGTTGCAAGTTGTTTAATCAGAATTATTATTTAGTTAGCTACCTGAGCGAACAGAGTTGAAGGAATCAGATCCATCCACACTTGTACTGTGGAGTTTTATGAAATTTTCTAGAGATGGAAACTATTTTCTTGCTTTGCAGGTATGTAGGATAGCTTTTAGAAAACAGAAAACTAAAGAATATAGGGAATATCTATACATATTGAGTAAAAACACTTATAAGAAGTTCATACTGTTTCTTCGTACCTTCTACACATCTAAGTGCTTTTTCAACTACAGCTCACAAAAAAAAAAGTCTGTATGCTGAATCATACACCAGTGTCCACTAAGATCATTCTTAAATCATTCTAGATTTCAATTATAGTTTGATGCCTTATCACATAGAAAGAACAATTTTGTGAAAGTAATTAATTGATTCAGAAACCCAAAATTTATTTTTCAGGATGCTAAGATGGTCACAGGTACAAATCACTTTTGGAAGGTGATTAGACAAAATCTTGGGTGAAAGCTGAACTCAATCATTCTTATGTAATACAGGTATGAAAGCTTCTGAGAGTAAAGCTGTCAGAGGCTGGGGGAGAGAGGGAAATTATGGCAACAGAGCAGTGAAGATTTGTTCTGCTCTTTTGGCTACTTGTTTGGAAGTACAGCTTAACTGTGTCAGAAAAAGAGCTTCAGGATTATTTTAAGTGGAAGCTTTGCTTCTACTCTGTAGTGGTAACAGTGTACTGAGAAATGATCAGCCTGGAGGAGCTCCCTTTATGCTGATGGTAGTGAGGCATTTCAGAAATACCAATCACCCATCTGAATTTTTTATGGTTTAGTTTTTCAACTTTTCTTATCTGTGCCAGAGTATATGGCTCATTTGATAAAGATGAGAGGTAGAGATTACTTGACCTGAGCTGTGCTCAGGCATTAGCATTGTTTTGACAACTCTGCAGAAGATGTAACAGCACATAAAAGCTCTAAAATATATTGGCAACTGAAGAGAAAAGGTGCTATGACCTGTCAGCAGATGATGGCTCCTAACCCATTCTACTAAATCCTGTAGCTCAACAACTGACAGTTGAAGCCTTCTGTTGATTTTTATGAAAAATGTTGCACTTTTACTTTCAGAATTCATCCGTTACTCATCTCTGAAGTAGCAAAAACCTTGCAGTGTACTTCTGTGCCATCTACCTTCTTCTATACATATCTCTACAGGAAGACTATGCATGTATGAAGAAAGTGAAAGTAAGTAATTTAAAATTCTTCAAGTAATATTCTTCAAAGGAATCTTTTGGATTTTAAGAAATTAATAGTAATGAGCTGTTTTCACAGACTTTTCAACATTTCAATCTTTCTTTTAAAGAAATTCAGTATATTGAATGCAAGTCAATTTAGAATTTCATGAAACTCTAACTCATTGACTTTCCAGACTATAAATGTTTGTTCAGGCAGCAAAGACTTACCTTATTTCTACACTTCTGAGAAAGATGTTGCTTCTTCTCCTGAAGAGATCTCAGTATTCTGTCTTATTTTATGAAATTATTTACATCTGGGAAAGAATTTCCTGACTGGATCCATTGTTTCAGGATAGGATGACTGTAGGCCCAACCTCCCTGCTAAAAGTGGAAAGGAATTTCCCAGTACCTAAAAAAGAAATGCAAATGAAACAAAAAAGGCTACTCCAATAGCTATTTTTAATATGCCCACTATGGTTATGTGTTGTGCACATCTTCATTCTTCATAAGTGCATTTGCATAACCCACTTAAATCCTGTGCCAAAATTTGCAAGCATTATATCAATTTACACATACAAGACTACTTTTTATATTCAATAAGATGAAAATAAAATATAAAATTCCAGACAAGAATTGTGAAATGAAAGACACAAATAACTTACAGTTCTGAACACTGCCTTATTTTCTTCAAAGCTATAATTCATGAGGCTGACAAAGACTCCTGTCTTCTTTTTAAGTAATTTTTATTATTCTGGCCTTTCTAGGCTTTTGACTAAGCTTTTTTTCAAGCACAAAAATGTAAGATAAAAATACTTGAATTTGAACAGTTCTTGTATTGTTGTATTTAATTTTTTTCTGGATCAAATTAAAAAAAAGTAAATCTCCTGTGTAAGTTTTAGGTAGGTAGTTGGAAACTTTCCAAAGAAAATATTTTTTCCTAGAATGCACCGAATTATCAAGATGTTGAATTTCATGGGAGCCTCTCAGTCAGAGAGACTTTGCTTGTAGGATAAAATTTCTCTTTAGAATTATTAATTAGGCAAGTAACACAGTGTTCAGGGATCATCTGTAATATTTGTCACACAGAATCAAGAGTCTATTTTAAAGCTCAAGCTACAGTTTCATATCCTACCTCAATACCTTCAGCATACCAGCTAAGGTATGTTGAAGGCATAGGGGCTCACTCATTTCCTCCTATTTCTTACAGTGTCTGACAAAAATGAAATATGCTTTAGAGGAGACACTTCAATTTGATCTCTCCAAGGCTGTATGCATGAGACTTTGATTTGTTTTTCTTTCCAACATGAGTGGTAAATTTTTGAAAAGTTTTCACCCTCTAATTTAATCAGATGTAATTATTTAAACAGTCTTAATATTCTCGCTCTGTCTCTCTCTTTAGTCCTACATAGCTCTTTCAAAAACTTACAAATAAATTCTGAAGTTCTTGAAATGAGTTTGGACATTAGGGAAGCTAAAATATCCTCTAATCTCAGGGCCTTCTATTTGAAAATGTTGATCTGAAAATTTTTCAAAAACTTCGGAAGAACAAATAAATCTAAAAAAAGTCCTTGCTGTTTATGTCCCTAAGGCTTCAGAATTGTTTTCTGCAGTATTTTTATTCTCTCTCTTTTTTTTTTTTTTTTAAGAAAATGCAATAACATTCCTTTTCTTTTTCAAGTTGAAATACATTAACCTTTAGACACAGAGCCATTATGTAACATCACAGTATCATAAAAGCCACAAAATAGTGATGCTGAAAGGGACATCTGAAGGTCTTCTTGTCCAACTCCTCTTATAAAGCAAGGCCATGTAGAGTTGATTGTCCAGGATCATGTCCAGATGGCTTTTGAATACCTCAAAGGAGGGGAACTCTGCAACGTCTCTGGTTAGCCCATGTCAGAGATCAGACACTGTCAATGTATTTTGTGATGTTCTGAGGAAACCTCCTGTGTTTCAGTTTATGCCTTTTGCTACCACTGAACACCACTGAAAAGAGCCTGGCTCCACCTTTTTTGCACCCTCCCTCCAAGTATTTAAAAGGTCCTTCCCCCAAGCCTTCTCTTCTCCAGGCTGAATAGTCCCAGTTTTCTCAATCTTTCGTCATATGAGACATGCTGCAGTGCCTTAGTCATCTTAGTGGTTGGACTCTCTCCTATGAGCCTGTCTTGTGCTGAGGAGCCAAGAACTGGACACTGTACACCAGGTGTGGCCTCACCTGTGGTGAGAAGAGGGAAAGGATCACCTCATTCAACCCAGTGGCAACACTTTTCCTAATGGAGCCCAGGATCCCATGTATCTTCTTGGCTGCAAGGCTTCTTGGCTTCGTTTGTTTGCTCATGTTTAATGTGGTGTTCACTGGGACCTTTAGGTCTTTTTCTGACAATCTGCTTTCCATATAACTGCCACCCAGCCTATATTGGTGTATACGGGTGTATAGTCCCCCCTAGGTGTGGGACTTCTTTCCCACCTTATAATTCACAAAGTCTGGGTTTAAAAAAAACCTATATAAATAATGACAAATCAAGTGTCTTTTTCCTGAATCCTCCAAATAATGAAGATACATGAATCAGAAACACCATTTGGGAAACTGATTGTGTCTATGCATATAAAAACTGCCTGGATAAATTGGGAAAACTAGGAACAAAAGCCTAAGAGAACTGTTCACCAAAAACTGGCCCTGGAAAGAGGGAACCTAGAAAAAAAGTGAAGGTGCTGGCTGGAGAAAGATCTTGGAGGTGGAGGAAGTGTGTGAAACTGGGGAAGAGAGATATTGATGAACAGAGGAGGAAGCTGGGGGATTCTGGCTGGTAACACCCGAGACTCCAAGGAGTGACAATCCAACACAACTTTGGGACTTTAATATTGTCACATATAATTTAACTAATTATTTTATGCAAAACTAAATAAAGTAAAAAATTGATTAAAGAGTTTAAATTATCCTGAATAGCTGGTATGCTACTGAAATTCAGAAATTAATCATTTGACCAATGATAATGTAAAAAGCAGTGTTTATTTCCCTATCTTTACTGTATTGATCAATTCAGGAAATGACTATTTCATAAAGAAGGATATTTGTTTAAAACATAATGGCCAATGTAATTCAAATGTATTATCATGATCATTGATGACAGTAACCTGATGTAACTTAACAAATGGATCTGTCATTTGCTTTTAGTGATAGTTACTAAAGGTAATCTAACGGTGTTGTAACTCTCATTGTCTGCAGAGGGGAGTGACTGAGAAGATATATAGAAAGTAATTTGGCTTTTTTGGCTTCTTGGGCTTCAGGGACTATGGCTACCCTGGTATTTTATTGCAGCACCATGTTAGAGTTGACAACATTTGTCTCTGGCAGATCTATAGCATAGCAGGTGCTGCCAACCTTCCTAAGAGAACTCTAGAAAAATAAAATTCTCAGTGCTATTATGCAAATAATCTCCAGATGAGATCATTGGATCATGAATGATTTAGGTATGAAAAGACCTTTAACATCGTCAAGTCCAACCATTAACTCAGCATTGCCAAGTCCACCACTGAACATCTTTTCATACCTCCAGGGATGGTGACTCAACCACTTCCCTCGGAGGCCTATTCTAGGGCTTGGCAACCTTTGCAGTGGAGAATTTTTCCTAATGTCCCATCTAAACCTCCACTGGTGCAACTTGTGGCCATTTTCTCTTATCCTAGAAGTTACCAAGAGTTTTGTACCAGTTTATGTACAAAGAACAGAAAATATGTTCCTTGGAATGATGCAGTGTAACTTGAGGATCTCTTATCAAAATGTCTAAATACTCCCTAAAAACACATCTAACTCGTCAACATGACATAATAGCTAGTGTCACTCTGCATTTCTTCTTTTACAGCAAATAAATGTAATCTGGCAGGCTAACAGGCTATTCTACTTTTCCTGTATTCTCTATTTGGAAAGACTACAACTGAGAGCTCCAAAATCTTCCTGGTAGATCTGTCACACAGAAAACAAAAAAATATCCAACCATTTATATTCAGTAAATGATATCTCTGTTTTTCAATTATCATATATCTGTCAATCATATTTTTTAGTTCTGACTTATATCACAACAGTTATTGATTTCAAAACCTGTATTAATATCATATCCAACCTTAAGATTTAAACACATTATTTCCAGTTCGCTTTGATAGTCCTTCCTGCAGAGCAATCTAAAATGACTTTATATGCATTATCTCTAATCTTCCTTCCCTCATTTATTTCTCTCTTTATAAGAAACACTAGAAGTCTCTCCTGAACTCATATAAATGTATAATCTCATCCCTAACTACACTATATGATTCACAATGACTGACAGAATTTTTGTTTTCAAATTTTACAATTTTTTTATAGATAAGTATCTGAAAATCTTTTCTAGAAGATGATTAGAAGTAAATTATTGTTGTAAAATAGATAAGTTATTGAAAGATTTTTTAATAAACTCATACTTCTTCTGAGATTATAATTTTGTGTTTAATAGAGCTATCTTTATAGTGTAGTTAGATGGTACATTTTGGAATGAAATGACTGGTTTTAAAGCATGCTGGTTTGGGAGTCCCAGAGCACAAAATCTCCCACATCAACAACAGAAAGCTCAACATTTTCTACAATGCTCTGTCAAGACTATAATCACTTCATTTTTCAGAGCCTGCCAGTAAAGATGCCAATTTTACTCCTATATTTCTACTGGCAATCAAACAAGAAGAATCTTGAGCTGTAAATTGATATTGATAAACAGAGGACATGTTTTGAAAGATAAAATATTTCTATGTGAATTGGTCCATCTGAATATGGCGCAAACCCCATGTAAGCCACATATATCCAGAGATTTCCTTCTAGCAAAGAAAACTCACCTGTGGAATGTGACATTCTTTAGCTTTCATTACAACATTAATTACAATTCATTACAACAAGGCATGTGCCATCTGAATGGTTGTATAAGCTGTAGTAGGGTATGCAGGCCACACAACTATTACAGACTATATTCTTGGATTAGTGCTCAAATAAATCCAATAATGCTTCTCCATGCTGTAACCTCCATAATACCAGTACAGGGACATTTCCCACAACATGTATTAATTGCAGAAACACTGCTATGCATGTGCTTGTTTTTCCATTTGTGTTAGATATGCTTCTGAAATTGCATGCTACAGCTGGCTTTCCAGGACATCTTGAGTGAATTTCACTCACGGTAATGGAGACACTATCATTAAAAATTTGAGGTGAAGGATGGCAAGATCTAAAAGTTGTGTCTGTGCAGATGCTTATGCCAGTTTCAGATCCCCAGAAACACCTTGGTTGTCTCAAGAAATTGGGTGCACTGTCCCTTTATACTTCTAGCTTGTTTTGGTAGAAAACCCAGGCATGCAGAAAAACAAACAAAGGAAAAAACAAAAAACTAAAAGGAGAATTAGTGCTTCATTTCTCCAGTCTATGTGGTAGGAAGAAAAGCGTCTCAGGGTCCATTATGCAGAACATCTATTCCATAAAGTAGTTTTGCTCCACTTGTGTCCTTGCTTGTTGGTTATTTCCTGTGTAGATTTGGAGACCCTTATGATGTTAGCAACACTCCCAAAATCATGACCTGGTTTGATAAATTCAGTCAAAAGTTTTTCAGCTTTGGAAGAAATATGCTAAGACACAGTTATCAAGAGTCAAAGTGAAATTTTGTTTTGTGTAGGCAAGCATTCACCCCTATAAAAGAGGTCAGCCCAAGTAAATCCAATTGATATCCTAAGTATTAGAAAACTTAGATGAATCATTCTAAACAATGAAAAAAACATTAATCTAACTTTGCCAAGAACTGGTTGTTATTATTACCAGTACTGAATTGACATTGGTTACAGATTGTTTGGGTTTTTCTTTTCTTCCTGTTTACCTAAAAACTCATTCAGCCAAAGAGTTTCTTTGATTTATTGAAGCACTACAAGAAAAAAACCAAAAACCACTGGGGAAAACTGTAAACATAAAGGAAAGTGTCAGAATGTCATTATAAAACCACTTTTGAGCTTCCATGGTTTTCATGGTGTGATACTTGAAATAATTTGTTGCATATTAACGAAACAGAGTACTGTGGGTTGACAGCTGCCAAATGCCAGGCACCCATGAAAGCCACTCACTCACTCCCCTCTGCAGCTGGGCAGAGGAGACAAAATTTAATGAATTTAATGTTAATGGGTTGAGATAAGGATCAGGAGAGATCACTCCTCAAATACTGTCAAGGGCAAAATAGGCTCAACTTGGAGATATTAAGTGAATTTATTATACCAACAAAATCAGAACAGGATAATGAGAAGTAAAAAAAATCTTGAAAACACTTTCCTCCCCCTCCCTCTTCCAGCTCTACCTCCTACCCCAGTGGCTCAAGGAGACAAGGAATAGGGGTTATGATCAGTGTACCACCCAAGGCTTCTCCTGCTGCTCAGGGAGAGGAGTCCTTCCTCTGCTGCACCGTGGGGTCCCTCCCACAGGAGACAGTTCTCCATGAACTTCTCCAGTGTGAGTCCATCTCACAAGCAACAGTTCTCCTCAAACTGCTCAGTGTGGGCCACTCTTCCATGGGGTGCAGTCCTTCAAGGACAGGCTGCTCCAAGAGGGCTGCAGGGCCCCCCTCTCCATGGGCCTCCCACAGGGTCACAGCCTCCTCCAGGCATCCACCTGCTCCAGTGTGGGACTCCTAGAGGGGCTGCAGGTGGATCTCTGCATCCCCATGGACCTCCAGGGGCTGCAGGGGCACGGCTGCCTCACCATGGGCTGCACCATGGCCTGCAGAGGAATCTCAGCTCTAGCACCTGGAGCACCTCCTGCCCTTCCTTCTACACTGACCTTGGTGTCTGCATAGTTGTCCTTCTCACTTAGTTCTCACTCCGCTATTCCCTGACCATGATTAAAACTATAAGCAACAACGTTTTGCTTTTCTTTCTTCTTAAATGTGTTATCACAGAGGTTTTACTACCATTTCTAATTGGCCCAGCATCGGCCAGTGCCGTGTCCATCTTTGGAGCCACCAAGGATTGGCTCTGCTGGACATAGTGGAATCTTCTAGTAGCTTCTTGCAGAAGCCACGCCTGTAACCCCCCCAATACTAAAACCAAGCCATACAAAAACAATACACAGAATAAAATGACACTTGCAATAATAAATTAAATTTGTTTTTGTTAATGTTTGTGAACTCCATTTAAGTCTGTCTAGTATTAAGTCTTTATGATGCCTGGTATTACAGCTGCAAGCAAAGAGCTCTCTTTTTTCTTTAATTTCTTCCTATGTCTGGCCACTCAAAGAGTACACAGAATACAGGGCATATTCTGACACAACTTGAATTTTTTCCTTTGGCTATTCATGCACTTTTAAGGCATGAGTATTTCTTTTTATAGAGTTTAACATTTCTTGTGTTTAAATTCATGTTGCTTCTAACCTTTCTTGCCTTTTATCACTCTCTATAAATTACAATTCTTCAGGTCTTCTTCATACTGTGATTCATCACCAATGAGAGAGCAAGAGATTGTTAGTATCTATGAAAATCACCTTTTACCCACCTACACATTCTCATCAGAATTTTGTTAGATTGAAAAAGAGGAAAATTCTATTCCGGTGAACTCTAGGAGATTTCTGGCTAGATTGAATGAGTTTATTAAGAATATTCCTAAAAATAATTCTTATGAAGTTCTAATGAAGCAATTAAAAATTATATACAGAAGTGAAGAAATGGATAGCTGTTTGAAGTGTATTTGGCTTCCATGGCAAGGTTTTGGTAGTGGATGAGATGAAAGTTGGTTTTTGTGAGAAGCTGCTGTCAGTTAACTCCACAAGAGATCTGCTGTTGATTGAGGATGAGCCCATCAGTGGTGGTGGTGGAGCCTCTGCGATAGTGCACCTGGAGACAGAGAATATGTGTGAGAAACCACAGAGCAGAGACCAAGATCAAAGAAAGGAGGGGAACGAGGTTCCCCAGACCCCAGAGCAGAGATTCCCCTGCAGCCCGATGCACATACCATGGAGTGGCAGCTGTGCCCCTGCAGCCCATGGATGTGTGCAGTGGAGCAGAGAACCACCTGCAGCCCCTGGAGGACACCACAGCAGAGCAGAAGGATCTTCTCAAAGAAGGCTGTGAACCTGTGGGATACCCACTCTGGAGCAGGCTGCTGGCAGGACCTGTGCAGTCGCTAATCGCTCTGCTGCCCAGGGTGCTAAAACTGCGCCGGTCAAAGGCAATCTCTCTGGGGACCTTCTCTGATCCCCAGAACCCTATCGCAGCCACAGCGAGCAGAGCCGATGGCAGCGTGAAGAGCAGGTGACCACAGCGAGGAGAAGCCAAGCGGGGAGGACTCAGCAGCTCTGCATACCAACTGAGATTTATTTAGCTGATGGGGAGAGACTGAGTCAGGCCACCGGGAGTTTTCCATAGAAGGACTGAACCTCCTATGCTCTGCTCCGGGAGACCCCGAAACACAGGTAACAGGGGCTCTTCTACCCCTCAGACCCCAGGGGTGGAGGCACAAACATGACCAATTGGGAGACCCCAAGGGTGTGGTCCCGGGGTGAGGGACAGGTTACACAGCAAACGGGAGAACAGGGGAGTGGAGTTACACCTGTGGGGGCCAATGCATGGCCAAATGACAGAGACCCTTCTAGAACTTGGGGCAGGGGTGAAAGGAGAATGACAGGGGAGAGAGAGGGATTCTCTCACTTGACCAGGGGAGGGGACAGATAATTGCCAGGGAGAGGATACAGGGTCCAAACAAGGGTACATGGAACAAACCAAATTACAATTAACCAATAAAAACCGCTGCATGACAGTGCCCCTGCGGAGAGAGGAGTCCAGCACAGAGCAAGTTTGCTGACAGGACTTCTGACCCTCTGGGGGACTCATGCTGAAGCAGTTCATATACAAATTCAGCCCATAGGAATTAATCACATTGGAGAAGTTCATGGAGGACAGGCTCTGTGCAGAGCAAGGGAACAGAGGGAAAAAAGTATGAATACAATGTGCTTGAAGCCAGTTAAAGAATATTTCTCAAGATAAAAAGGATCCATCTAATTGGTACAGCCAGTTTGCTTCAGGAGTAAAGCTTCTGACAGGTAAAAACTAAGGTAATATCATAGGGTTTGTTGCTGTTTCTCTGATACCGTGGATTAAGCAGTAGACAGAAATATCTCCTTGTTTGTACATTTTAGTGAGTGTGTGGGGAGTGCTGTGGGGTTTTCATTCCCTTAAGAGTGTCTTTTACCTCTATTTCACTGATGTTCTAGTCTTTCAGCCACATTGGGCTAAATTAAATCCAGAATATAATGGAAATTTTATATTTATATTTTTTGAAAAGAAAAAGCTATTAAAAAAATAAACAGTTGCTGTTAAACTCAGTGTATTTTACTCTGTGCAGCATAATGAGAAAGAGGGCTTTTTAAACAAAAAAACCCAGATTATACAGAGGTGGCCCAATAAGTAAAACATCTTCATTGTGCTAATGTAAAATGTAAGCAGATCTAAAAATATTGACAAGTAAAATCAAATGTATTTCATAGAATCATAGAATCGCCAAGGTTGAAAGAGACCTGTGAGATCATCAAGTCCATCCATCAATCCAACACTACCACTGTAAAGCCAGCACTATCACCCTAAACCACTAAACTAGATCACCCAGCACTAGACCCCGACACATCTTAAACACCTCCATGGTGACTCCACCGTCTCTCTGGGCAACCTATTTCAGTGCCTGACCACCCTAACAGTGAAAATTTTTTTCTGATATCTAATCTGAATCTCCCCTGTCTCATCTTAAGACCATTTCCTCTAGTCCTCTCACTGCAGGCACAGCAGAAGAGACTGGCCCCACCTCACTACAAACTCTTTTCAGGTACTTGTAGTGCATAATGAGGTTCTCCCTGCGTCTCCTCTTCTCTATAAAACCCAGTCCATCAGCTGGTCCTCATATGAGATGTTTCCTAGACCCATCACAAACCTTGTTGCCTTTTTCTGGACACCCTCCAGCACCTTAATGTCCTTTTTAAATTGAGGGGCCCAGAACTGAGCACAGCACTCCAGGTGTGGCCTCTCAAGTGCTGAGTACAGGGGGACAATCACTTCCCTGGTCTGGCTGGCTGCACTGTTCTTGCTAGAGGCCAAGATGCCATTGGCCTTCTTGGCCACCCAGACACGCAGCTTGCTCATGTACAGGCTTCATATTCCATTAAATTGTGCATCATATGCACTGGGCACATAACTTTGAGGACGTATGAAAAACAGTTGGCTATAATATAATTTTCCATATTTTTCTATTTCATTTGGTATTAAACAGGTTATGCAGATCATCTCAACCTTTCATGCAAAGGTTGAAAGTTGAAACATTCTAGTGAAACCTTTGACACCTATTCAAAGTTTCAGTATATGGTATGAGAATAAATCATGAATGTGCATGAGGAGCGGGGTTAAGGGAGAGAATTATGAAGACTCACCATCCCCTATCATCAAGAAATACAATGGTCCACCATACATTTAAATTCTTGTCACTTCCGCATCCTATATTGGACACTTCAGGCCAGTAGTCATGTGTGGCTGCTGTATTTTCAAAAAAACCCCTGATGATTGACAAACAATTCCATTTGAACTAAATATAGAATGATGTATATTTCTTTTTTTGTACTGTTTAAGCAGTGTTTTAGGTTACTGGCTTGTTGCTAAACCAACCATGATTTAATTTCTTTCCCAAAAAAGGGATGAAATATGAAAACTGAAACTAAGAGCGAAACTTCTGACAAGTTTTGCCTATAATATTTATTAATTCTGTTATTCACATTATAGGGGGAGAGGGTATTTTATTTTATTCTAACATTTTTATGTATAAAATCAAATACAGAACTGGGGCTCTGTTTCTGCTTTTACAATTTTTTATATATTTGAAATGCAGAGAAGTTCAACAAGGCTTATAGGGACCTGCAAAATTCAACATGTTGAAAGAGAAAGCAGGTTAGTGTTCATCCAGAATAGGAACATACACATGGACATCTTTTTAAATGCACATTTAATGAATAAATCAAACCGCATTTTACCATGAAATCCTCATACAGCAGAAATTAATCCTCTACTTTTCTTCAACTTTGCCAGAACTTTTAGAAACCTAAGGACTTAATGACAGTTTTGGTATAATTTTTCAGTTAATTTATAGACAAAGCTGGAAGGAAACTCCAAATCATTAAACAGTCCCGTATTACACATTGGTACTTTATAATAATATACTGTACAACTGGAATACTGTCATATATTTCTTCCCCATAACTCATAATCTGAAACTGAAGTAAAAGAGAGTTCCTACTATAGGGATTCTCAGGTTTTATATTTACTCCAGCATACAGATATTTTTTGATTTTTTTTTCTCCTGAAATCTTTTGGCAAAATGGCTGTGTTTGACATACCTGAACATTTCTATACCTGTTTATCTACTGTTGTCTTTTATGTGCACAAGCCACATATAAGAGTCACTGAAGGACTGAGGAAATTCAACATTCAAATATATAGTTAATTATTATATTAGAAAACATACATAGAAAAGTAGTTGATAAAGATTTCCAATGTCTCTATAAGACATTGAAACTCATGATGGTTCAAGGCATTTTTTCAGAGTTGGGTGATCTAATTTCATTTGCTTCTCCAGTGTTGCTGTATTTAACATTTCAGTTTAGTTTATTTCTAATCTTAACAGCTGGGTTTGGTTTTGGTTTTCTTTTTACCCTTGAAAACTCTGTCAGGATTTGATTTTTTTTAATGAGAATTTAAGCTTTCTCTTTTAAACCCAGTATATTTCTAGTTCCTTCAGGGAAACTTGAAAAGTAAACATTAGTGCACCAGCAGTTTAAAACATAATATGTAAATAAAAGAAACCTCTCACATACATGATTTTTCATTTGTTCTACTTGTAGTATTTCAATACTAGGGGTTCATAAAGCTGTGAATGTTTCTCTTCTTCCACTGGTACAAATATAGTGATAAACCTACTTCTGGGAATTGGAGACTTTCATACATCTCCCACAGGGTTTCATTTCTTTCTGCCTTGAAAAGGGTTCCTTTTGCAACCAATACAAAAAAATATAGCATCTTCAAAATAATGTTCTCTCTCCTCTTTTGTCTCAATCAAATATAGCTATGTTCTTTCAAAGGAATGGAAATTAAGTGACAGTAAAACTGAAGTTCCTTATTTATTAATGAAACGACCAGTACTCAAAAATGCAAAATATGTTACCTCTTCCTATTATTCTATTCAATACATTAAAAGAAATAATAAGAACAAAAAGCTTTTCAACTAGAAATATTTGAAGCATGTAACAGCTGTCCAGGTTTTTGGAAAAATGTTCAGTTCTTTATCATGCTGAAAAGGACAATTACAGTCCTATAACAAAAACTTTTTGTTGACATCATCTCATATAATGCCAAAAGAAATGAGAGCACCCATGTACAGAATCATAAAACAAAGTTGTGATTTTATTCAATGTTTGAGCTAGGGCAGCTTTAAATGAGTTCTGTTGGGGTTTTTTGCCGGTTTGGTGGGGGGTTTTGATTATTTGTTTTAATTTGTTAAACTAAAGGTTTATGAGACAAACACAGAAAACTTGGCAAGGAAGCTGTGAATGGCTGTTTTTTTGAATTGGAGGCTATATTCTGCTTTAGAAGTATTATAATTTCTGGCAGTTATTAATTTTCCTTTCTACAGCAGAAATAAAGTGATAAAATTAAAGTGGTAACATAGGAGGAAGTACATAGAAAATCTTATCAAATATGTACACTAAATACTAGAGCCATGGTAACTAAGCCTCTTAGCCTAATCTTTCCCTAAGAAGTAATGTTCTCCAAAGCTACTGTTGCTCAGTAGGAAAGGCAATGCTAAATATGGAAGTACATAGCTTTGTTTGCATGTTGACAATGGTTCTTAAACCCATATCTACTCATCCATGCACATTCCCCTTCTCTTATTTATTTAATTTTTATTTATTTATTTATTTATGGTGAGATACAGAGTATAGTCTTATTAGTTTCAGTAGAAGGGATTACAAGCACAGTTAAATACTCGATCTCAGGTATTTAAAGTTTTTTCCCTAATTTTAGAAGAATTTCTCTACTTTTGTTTACACTGTTCTCAGAGCAGAACAAAAAATTTTGTTTCTGAAGAGAATTGTTCAAGAATTTACACAATTAAACTTAGAGTAAATGAAGATAAATCAACACTATCCTTTTGTTGCAGTTTTAGTATTGGTGAACTTTTTTTTTTTTAATATTAGAGTTATCTAATATTATCTAATCTATTATTTAATCTAGGAGTTATGTAATCTAACACTTCAGAATTACAAAATTATATGTGAAATGTCACTTTTTTCATATAACATGCACCAGGAAAACAGCTGATTAGACACAGAAATAAATTATGTGCCTACATCTTGATAACTACCAATTTTAATATGCATTCAATTAAGTTATAAAGAATATAATTAATTTTTTAATTTTTTTTTATGGAACAAAATCTTATTTATTGGGAAAAAATTTGTGTTTTTCTCTTACTGTCTTGATTGCAAAATCCTTTTTCTTTTGTAATAGGACGTAAGTTAAGGATCTTACTGTCTGTATGTGGTGATAATACCATGTGGTTGTTTCAGAAACATGGTTAATAAAACCAGCAGATAAAGTAGTTCAACAGTAGACTATTGTGTTCTTGGTTAGTCAGTTATTTTTTTTCCTACTGTCAAATAAATAGTTTACAGATGATTGTTACATTATTTCTTTCATAGACTTTATTGGGGACAAATGCCTCTTCTGAAGCAAATACAGGAAAAGTTAGAAAATATGTTTATATTTTTTATGAGTTCGCTATACCTAAGGAGATTTTATTGTTTCTTTTTTCTAGATTCAAATACAAGTACTCTTCTCATTAGTCAAAATGTGATGTGAAAAATGGTATGTCTAGTTGTGAGAACTTCCTCGGGGATCTGAAATGAAGCCAGACATCTTAGACTGAATTTTCCCAAAGTCTTATTTATTTTCTGTTGTTTGTCAGATGGAAAAAGACAGCAGGAACTCTATCTTTTTCATCTATATTTTAATCATGGAAGGCGAATTCAGTAAATCATATTGTGCTATTCTTAGAACTAGCTCGTCTTGAGTTCTCATTAATGTTTCCCTTTTCTATCACTTCTCTTTTTAGTATTTATTTATTTATTTAAAATTTTCTTGAGGTGTTAGGATTCCTGGGAGTGCATTTGCCATCACTTTGGAATGCATTCATTAGCATGCAGCTGTGATACTTCATTGTAAGGATTCATTTTCACTTTTTATTCTTTCATGGGACATAAGGAATATTTATTTTTATATAACTTGGTTGTGTATATAGGCCAAGACATTCTTTATTCAAATTTCTTTTTCTTTTTTGGCAATTTGATTTGACCTGTGGTTAAAGCATGTTTTCCTGCTTAGTTGTCAACTGTGTTTTGGTTATTCCTTTTTCCACATTAGTCTGACCTTAGAGACTATTCCACTTACTTGTACCCTCGAACATGAAAACTATATCATTATTTATTCTTTAAAGCATTGCACACTGACAGAGTGGAGATTTAACCATTAGCATAGAAAAAAAAACCAAAAAAAAAAAAAAAAAATTTCCCCAATTCCCCAAAAATGTAAGCTTATAGAATTCATTGTGCGGAACCAAGGTGTTATGATTCTAGCACATGATCTTTTATGATGTTTCAAGTAAAAATAACATTTCCAAAGGTTCTTTAACTTTTGGACTTTACATTCTAAATAGTGCTATCATATAGCATATCCATTAGTAACAATTCTATTCCCACTGCTTAGTCACATGATGAAAACCGTACAATATGAAACACTTAATGGAAAACATATTACTTCAAATTTCAGGAAAAGGTAATTCTGTTTATTTGAAGGAATGCAGATACATTATTTTCTTTCATTATTTTCTCACCTTGCCCTTTAAATGATATCAGAAACGTAAAAGTAAGGTCCTTCTTCGGAAGAATATAATTAAAGTCCAAAAATGGATCTTACCTTCCAGTTGTAACAGGTTTTAAATTAGGAAGACTGCAATACCAGAATATTTTCTGCTTTTTTTTTTCAATGAATAGTAATAACCCAGTGGACCTAATTCTGTCCCTATGTATACGGGTGCAACTTGTATATAGAAGCATATAAATCAAAAGGACAAGGTATATTCAACCTCAATTTGGAACACAACCAAAAACAGAGCTGAAAAATAACTTGTTCAAAATTCCACATCTCCTGTACTTAATATCTAAAATAGACAGACTAAAATAATTTAGTCTACTATTTACCAAACTAAGAAAATAACGCATGTAGTAATCTGTCATGGAGAGAATGACCCACTAGGATGTTCAAGAAGTATTGGATAGACCCAAAAGTGATAACTGAAATTAGACATTACTACTTACATATTCTAATTTTGAATTTATTCCACGAGATGTTCCTCTTATTATAAAGGATGAAGAGAGAAAAGTTAAAATTTTATGCATTCAAATAGTGAAAAGAATAAATATGCGCAAAGTAGGAAATTAATCTTACATTTCTTATTTGGAGTTCTTCAAATCATTCCAGAGATGAGTAAGGTAAAACTATCTCAACCTTTAATGGAGGTTACTATTTTCTTTCTCAGATTCCAAATGAAAGGTACTAGGATGCCCACAGACCTCAGAGGTTTTAAGGAAAACTAAATAACAACTCAGAACAAAACAAAAACCAAACAAATCCTATTAGAAAAATATATAATAAGACCTCCTGAAATCCTCCACTTGATAGATTTATCCTTCCAAGTCTGTGCATCTCCTCTGACTTTCCTGAGGTTGCCTCAGACTGCTCTTTGCTGCAGTGCTAAAGTCTGAGCCAAAACCCAGGAAGGGGGGGTTGCCTTCTCTCTTGTAGCTATACCATGGTTCTCAGGGTAAGGAGGGATCAGCAAGCTGCAGTACTGAATACTTTTCTACTGATTCAGGGGTAACTATATGTGCAAGATGCCACCCAGGAAAAATCTACTGCTTTGCTGACCTGAGAGCAAGGCTGGGAGAATCCATCGAGGATGACAAAGTGGCACATATCTTGCCGACTTCATAGAGTCTGTTATTAAACATAAATTTTTATCTGTTTATTATATATGGCAGTAGTTAATTTTTAATATTCAGACTAATTCCTTTTTTATTAGGAATTTCTTTTATAGATTTAATTTATCAACAAGACTTGTAATAAACATTTTCTTATTTGTGTTATGTTTGAATAGAAACACTCTGAAACACCAGTCTTTCAAGCAGCCACTGAAATTAAATAGTCATCTCGCAACATGATGCAAAATATAGTTCAGTTGTTGAGAATGGGGCGGGGGTTGGTGATTTTTTCAGTAAAAAACTATTGCCTCATTGGCAATGTGTAAAAATATGTCAGTAGTCAGAGGTTAGGAATGAGGCTTGTTTTTAGCTAAACCCCCCTGCATTTCAGGAGGTTCCACTTGAATATGAAGAAGAACTTCTTTATTGTGCAGGTAACCACACACTGGAAGAGATTGCCCAGAGATGTTGTGGATCTTTCCATTTCTCTCTCTCTCTCTCTCGCTAGAGGTATTCAAGAACTGTCTGGACAAAATTGTGTGTGATGTACTCTAGGATAGGTTGGACCTGATTACCCACTCTGGTCTCTTCCAGTTTTAACCATTCTTGCTTCTACAAAAAGGCACATTTTGATCCATAGTCTTTGAATCCATTTCCAGAAGATTTTTTCATTCTTAGTACAATTTTTTTTTCAGGTTTATGTCAAAGTAAATTAATATTTCTAATTTCTTTTTGTAAAAAAAACCGAAAAAATTATTTCCATTTGCGTCCTCTCAGATCCAGAGTCTTTCAGGGAAATAAGAATGGATATGAGAATGTCTCACGCAAAGATATGCCAGTTTAACACCCAGATTAGTCTGTGCAATCATCTCTGTCTTTTCTTCATATCTTGTGTTGATGCTTAAAGATACTCATGTTTTTCAGGGCAGCCATCCATTCTAATTCTTCATTTAAAGCTAATAATTTATCCATTTTTTTATTATCATAAAATTTCCTTCTCAGACCTGTGTTTTCTTACTATAACAAGAAGCAGAAAAAAAATTTTACCTCCTCCAGGTTTATCCTATCAGATTTTACATGGTATTCTTGAGATTCCATAAATTATTATAAGCAGACTTATCATTACTCATAATTCATTATTCATAGTTTTAATTCTTCTTTCTGTTCAAAGAACAGTCAACTTCAGATCTAACTCTCTACCATTGATCAACAGTAGCAAATTAGATAAAAAAACACAAGAAAAACAACAAAAAAAATCAGTATCAGATAGAACACAGTCACCTTTTTTGTCCTGTATTGTAAAGACATAGAGGTAAAAATACTCATTAAATTTTTAAAGAAATTGTTTGCTTGGGTTTTCATTGGGGTTTTGTTTGTTTGTTTGTTTTGGGTTTTGTTTTTTGCCAATGGAAATCTAGCTTTGCATGAGTATCAATATTCCCCAATGAAATATTTGTTTTATGTTTGAGATGTTTTTTAATGGAATGAAGATAGAATATTGAAAACAGGAAATGGCTGTTTATGACTGAATGAGATTTTGGATGAACATGAAATACAATCAGTTTAGAGACAGGTGAAAAATTGCCTCAACACCAATAGAGCTGATATAAAATTTCACTTTTGATTGATGAAAAGCTCAAGTAATCTTTATTCAATTCTAAACTGGAAGTCATTTAAGTCCACCTGCTCTGCCAGATTTTTATTTGCCCAGAAGAATAGCTATCAGGAAACAAGCAAAAGTAACGACTCTTACTTGGTACTCCTGGGCTGCCTGTGTTAAGGCTGATAATCCGTGACTGCTGAAATGTTTGCACCTGAGCAGATTACTGCTTCAATTTCTTCATTACTTTATTATGAGACAAGTTGTCTGTTTTCTGAGCCAAGCATAATCTGTTTGTTTAGTTTTAAATAGGCCTAAGCCAACTTTTCTAAGGATATTAAACTTAATTATTGCTGTTATAATTAGTGACATAGATAACATCACTACTTTATCTAACTTCCTCGGAGTTATTTAAAGAAATTTGAAAATAATAACTCTTCTTGTTTACTTTGTCCCTTTTCTTTGTATCAACTACATAGTAGGAAAAAAAGATATCACTTTGTGATCTGAAATGTTCAAGTATAACGTGTCCATTTTTTTGAGGAAAATATAGTATATATTCAGGTGTTTTAACATTACTGCATGTTACCGAAATAGACTTTGCCCTATATAAAATACAGTATTGCCATGATACAGAATTCTAGGATTTTCAAATAGTGATTCAATGACATTATCTATGTAAACATGTTATATGCACAGAAAATAAACCTCTTTATGGTTGCATGAATACTTCGGCTATTTTAGAGCGGTCTGTTACTTATTCTGTTTCTCTTAGGGCCACACATGACCATATCACCAAATTTAATTTAAATTCCTTAATTTTCACTAATTTTTAAGACTCTCTCCATATTTTTGGCACAAAACCTTGTTTGGCATAACCCCTTTAGTTTATTGTTTCCATTAAGGTTTTATTAGAATTTTTCCCATAGTGTTTAAATTTAAATTGTAGATTAGATTTCTTCCTTACACACACAAAAATATACAAATCAACCAGGGATGGTAAAAAACATTGCCACCTCCAAATTAATGATAAATTGCTTTATAAGTAAAAGGAAAAGTTTTTATAGAAAGAAAGAAAGAAAGAAAGAAAGAAAGAAAGAAAGAAAGAAAAAGAAAGAAAAATATTTAGACTACAAACCACTACTTCTATTTCTACTGGAATCATTATTATTCTTTTTAACTAAATCATTCAGAAGATAAAGTGTTTAGTGAGTACTGAAATTTGCTGGTATCATGTTTTTCAGGAGAACCAAAACACAAGATCTGGAAGAATTTCCTGATATTGAGAGACAGGTAAATTAATTTTTAAAAAAGAAAAAAAAATGTGGGAGGGAGGGGGGGAACAAACCTAGAAATTCGCTATTCACTATTTTTCAACAAAGTAATTGTGTGTACGCACAAAGATAGTTCCTGAACTATTACTACTTAGAAAAACATTAGCACCTCAAAACCATTACTTTCTGAATATATATAGTCAAACATTGGTGAAGATCAAAAAGAGAAATATATTACTATAAATTACTAAGAAATTAACTGTGAATAAAATAAACTATGTAAACCTATGTAAATCACCCACACCTCTAATTTTGCAATTTTTCTGGCCATGTGTTCTTGAAAGGAGTTAGTAGTGTTGGTATGTAGAAATATTCAAAGAACAAATGAGTGATTTGAAAAATGAAATAACTGCAATGTAAAAATAAACTAAGAAGTAAAGAATTTAAAAAAAGGTTGATGTAAAAGTTAAGCTACACATCTAAAAAATCATGATTTGTATGGAGAGAGTGAATAGAGAAATGATTACTCTTTAACAAAAAAAAAAAAATTGGCATCCTGTGGAATAATCAAACCAAAAAAACTTATTCTCACAGTACATAATTAAAGAAGGAGATTCGGGGCCAGAATCTCTTATTGACACCTGAGATTTTCATTAGGTCACTGATTAGACCAATTCATAGAAAACAGGTATATCAGAGGCTATTCATCACGCTGAGGTGCGTGCAACCTCCTGTTGAAGAAGGTTGTGAGACTATGGAGTGTTTGCCAGTGAGTGCCAGCTATCACCCTATATTTTAATTGGTTTTTATGTTATTTTCCTGGCCACCTGGTAATGCATAAATTCTTAGCGTTTTCCTTGGAGATAAGATAGTCCTAGACACTTCAAATTATGTAAAATATGTCCTAAGTTCCAGGTAGTCTTGATTGCTTGGAAATTATTTTTAAAACATATTTCCACACAGCTCAATTGGACTGTTTTTCAAAGATGGATCCTACACTGGGAACACTGGGATTGTCCCTCATTAAAACTTTAACAAATGTAATCACAGAAAAACTTTTCAGAAATATTTTTCTCTGGGTTAAGCATGGATAATAGGAGCACATGGCAGTATTGACACCAAGGATCTCCTCAAAACAGAAAACATTCCAACTGCAGCTGGTCTCATTATAAATATTCAGACTTGCTGGGGGAGTTGCTCAGTAGCTACTTAGCTCCTCAGCTACTTTTTAGAGTGCATTGTCACACATAATGTAAATTGAGCTCAATCATGCATGAAACTGGATCCTTCTACTGGTTTGGATGGCACAAAGCTTCAACACATTCAGTAACTGTATTATCATACTAATCAAGAATCATAGTCATTGGTATTTTACCTTGTGTATCACAGTAAATTAGTTATTTTTCTGAGCTATGAAAGATTTTAAATTTATAGAAGCAAAAAAATATGTTAAAACATCACATAAGACTGAAGGGCTCGATACAAAAAGTAAAAAAGAAGAGAAGGTTTATATAGCAGTAAAAACTGATCACTTCATATACACTTGTGCCTTCTTACAGGATTTCACCTGTATTTCATCTAGTGACCTCAAGTACTATAGCACTGCCAGATTTCCTAGGCAACAAAATCTAAACTGGTTGGTAATTTTATTTTTTCTTTCAGATAAGATAACTTATTTCATTATTAATAAACCACTGTCCTACCAGGAGAGAGAGTTTTGGAAGAGTCAATAGCCTAAGTTCCTTTTTTGCTGTTTTTCATCATGGGCTCGTCTATGCTTTTATAAAAATAATAATTTTGTGGAAAAAATGTTCTTGAAATGTTACAAGGTGGAAAATTATTACCTGCTAGTAATATCCAGCACAAATATCTTGATTTCTTTGTAATAACTTGGTGCACTTACCATCTGTTAATCTTATAAGCGGAGTCTAAGACTCAAAATATGTAGCACACATGGTCACTTTTAGATGAAATACCTTTGTTCTTTATTTCTGTTAACACCTACAAAGATGCAACATCGTGCTCCTTCAACTTCCTCATAGAAATTTTCCTGTGGTGACCTTTAAGAGAGATCTTGAAAAGGTGAGGTACTCTATATGCTCAGACTGCTTCCCATCATGCTGATATTTTCTCACTGTCCCACTGCAGTCAATTCTATTGTCTTTTTATCCTCTCGTAAACTTATTACTAGAGCTCTTTTACATTATTATATAACTGTCTTTGACAAAGTAGTTTCTGTTCAGCTGGCCTTGTTTCCATAGTTATAAAGCAAAAACTAAACTTATTCACCTTCCAAGTTTTAGGAAAATAATCTAAACAGGTGGGGGTGCAGAGATTTTCTAAATAGAACCTGGCCAGCTAAAGGGGATCAGTTGTGGAAATAACTCTCATTATTTATTTAGTATTATTTATTTATCAGAAGAAGACCTTTTTTATAAAAAAGTCTCAAACACAAAAAGGAAATAACTGGTTTTGAACACCATATCATTTACACAAAATAATTAAAAGCAATTCTGATTAGTGTCTCAATCAACCTCAGTGTTCAAGCCTGAGGTCTGATAAAAAAGTAGTCTGCTGGTTTATATTGTCAAAATGATTATGTACATAACTTTAGATATTTTGTTTAATTTTGTTACCAATTTTCAAAGATTCTGCCAATAAAATTACAGACCAAGAAGTTCAATGCCAAATGATTTTATATTATTTTGCTGATAGTATGAAAGAAATTAATGACTTTCACTCATTTTACATATGTGGAATGTGTTATCTTCGTTGGTTGCCAGGTGCCCACCAAGCCACTCTCCCACACCTCCACCTTCTAAGAGACTGCACTATTAGTGGTTAATGACTCAAAACAATCGTGGAGGTGCCAGGGTGCTTTGCTGAGGCCAGATTTGCATCCCTTAGGGGTAAGAGGTAAATTTTTGGGTGTGCGGTGGTGATTCCCACAAGACAGAAGGGTCCATCTTTGACACTGACAAGAGGCAAATCCTGCAAGGTGGGATGGCACCTTTTGTCATGGTGATTGTCCTACCCTACACAGGTGTTTAGATGTAAAATTCCTCCTTCCTCCTCCCAGGGAAGGTTTGATGGGACATAACTGACTCAACTGCTGATGTGAGAGGCAGCTCTGATGTCTTAAAAGGTGTCAAAAGCCATTAAAATACCCAAAAATACCCTCAGGCTCATTCCTGAAGCCTTTTACCAGGGATTGCACATGATCCAAGTGTTGCAACAAATCCAGAATCTATTGAAGAAAGACAGTGCAAAACTCCCCTGCCCTCAGGGGAGGTGCCTGGGCATACTTACCTATCGTGAATGTGAAACAAGAGACCTCTTCTTTTGCTAATAAAGCTTATGATAAACAAATGTTGAGAATATTTGAATGTTCTACAGGTTTTATCCTGGCTGTTTTTCCCTCAGCAAGTTTCATATTGAAGTTTGAGAAAATGTCTCAAAAATTACACGAAATTTGTTTAATAGGTGATCAAATTTCATTTGTTAGGAAAGTGTTCTGGTTTAATACACAGCTGGCTTGAAACGTTTTAACCTCCAGTTAGTGTATGCATAGCTTATAACTCAGTCAAGGATTTAAACTCTTTTAGTAAGAAGGGAAATTTCTATCCTTTTATTGCAAATTCTGGATATCTTGCAGATATGTGCACATGTATTTATATAATGATACATTCTTCATAACTGAAAGCATCTGAAGCACAAATACATTTTACAGTAATAAATGCAATCCAAGTCATGCATTATTTCTCTTGTAGTGCTAGGTCATCCTGCTAGGTGAAACTTAACGGTGCAAGTTCATTTTTATCAGCTTATTTGTATTCATTTTTATTCCTGAAATGTATCAAACCATCGACTATTTCTCAAACGAGAGGAGAGAACTGTGTTCTCTTGAATTAGTTAGAAAATACACAAAAAGAAATACATTAAATTAACTCAAACACTACAGTACAAGCTTAATAATGAATAAAATCCAAAACAATAATACTTGGTATGGCATCATTTACATGACATTTGTAGCTAAGGGTCTTCCACGGCTATATAACCACTATGTAGAAAAATTGTAATAAAAGTTGTATTATAAAACTAATCATATTTTTTAAAATCTGAAAGACATTTCATTAAATATTTTTATACGATAATACATGAAAGGGTTGGTTATCTACAGTTTTAGGGGTTTTATGCAAATACGTGTAGCTTTGCATGTATACACGTGCATTTCTGTTTTGATATTAAAGGAAACAGAACAGGATATTTTTGCAAATTGTTTAAACATTCATAATTAACATTACACTGTGTTTAGACAAACTGCTCCATCACAGGCAGAGCTCTAAGTTTCCTTATGGTGCCCTGGGGGATAATTTTATTTACCTAATTATTCATTTGTTTGAAAGAAGCAGGGAGAGAAGGAACACTTATTTACTTCCTTTACCATTTTTTTTCTACGTACTGGAAGCAAACAGAGATACAACCAAGCTGTGTTGTCATAAAACTAACAAATGGAACTCCATGTTTTTTCAGGTTTCCTTTTTCTGTGTAGTCCTTCTTCAGTGTACTGAATTTGAATGGTACCTCTGCAGTACACAGGAAGGTATAATGAAGGACTGCACTCATGCAGAGCTAAGTTAGGTATAAGGATGTCAGATGTGAGAACAGACTATATATGAGAAAGCTAAGGAGCATGTTCAAAGATGTGGGAAAAGTTGAACAGCCCTTGACCACCGATGCTCCATGTCTGCTGCAGAGACCAGACACAAGTCTGATCCAAAAGTATTAGTAAAATAAATGCTAAGACCACTATGGGTGACCAGTAATTTAATTTTATATTAAAATCTATTGAAAATGTTATAATTTTACAATGCAATGTTTTTGCTAGGTGCTAAATTTCTCAAAATTGCCAGGGGAATGATTTTCTTAATTACTGTCTTATCTCTAGGAACCACTGTATTTAAGTCGATCAGCCCTTGCAATGTTTCCAAAACACAGTTTTGGAAATTATTTTTCACGCTTATATTTTTGCAATGCACATTCAGTGTCTTTAATGAAGTTTGATCCTTCCTACTTTCTCAGGGTAGCCTTGGGAGGAGCTAATCTCTCAAAACAAGGTTTGTGTATGTGATCTTGTGGCAGAAATTTTATCTCTCTCTTGAATATTCCTGTGTAATCCATCCATTCATGCAATTTAAAGAAGATCAACAGCCTCTCCACATTTAGATTTCTCAAAGTGTCTTCCAGCTGTGGTGCTCCAAATATGGAATACATATACACTCTTATGCAAGCATTAACTGGTAGGCATGGTGGAATAAAATATCTGGGTATTTTTTAATATTGTCATTTAGATTCATTTAAAGGAAAACAAATACAAGGCCCACAGAAGTTTGCTTTACTCATGGGGTGGGCTGTGGTGGTGCATCCTGCCCCCTAGTCTACGCTATGATCTGAGAAGACATCCAATAACTACTTAACAGCATTCATTCCATCTGTTCTAGGTGTTTATATAAGATCCAAACTCAAGAGATTTTTGTTTTGTTTAAAAGAAAACAAAAGAAATGAAAAAAATTTGCTACAACGTGAATCCTGGGGTTTTTTTCTCACAAATGCCACTCTGGTACAGCATGAATATTCTAGTAGTTTGAAGTTCTAACTGTTTTTGGAAGAATAATAATTCTCCGTGAAAAAAATAGCAATTTTAAAGCAAGATCTTTGAAAGGATTTTCTTGTAAACTTAAGGTCTACAATTAGGAACTGTTTGAACGGGAGTGACATAGAGAAATTAATTTAATTCATTACCAATCAAATCAGAGTAGGATAATGAGAAATAAAAAAAATATCTCAAAACACCTTCCCCCTATCCCTCTATTGATTATCTCTACCTCTTCACCTCTTTGGCTCAGGGCAACAGGGAATGGGGGTTATCTTTGCCTCTCATACCTCCTCAGTCTCTTCCCCTGCTCCAGTGTTGGGATTCCACCCACAGGAGACAATCTTCCATGAATTTCTCCAAATGGATCTTTCTCACAGACTTCACAAACCTGTGCTCTGGCAGCACACCTGACCTAGTGTGGGCTTCCCACGGGGGCACAGACTCCTTCAAGCACATCCAGCTGTTCCAGAGTGGGGCTCTCCAGGGCTGCAGGTGCCCTGTGCTCGCTGTGAGCCTCCATGGGCTGCAGCAGGACAGGCTTCCTTACCACGGTCTTCACTGTGGGCTGCCCGGGATCTCTGCTCCAGCCCTGGGAGCTCCTCTTTTGTGTGGGAAGAGCTGTTTCTCTGTTTCCCTCCAGTCTCACTCCCCTGTTTGGCTGCAGTTGCACCAGTTCTGTTTGTAGAGGGTTTTTAAGTCCTTATATATGTGACCCCAGAGGCACTACCACCAACACTGATGGGCATGACCTTGGAGAGTGGCGGATCAGTCTTGGAGCCAGCTGGCACTGGCTCTACTGGACATGGGGAAAGCCTCCAGCAGCTTCCACAGATGTCAACCCTTGTAGCCCCCTCCTGATACCAAACCCTTACTACCCAAACAATCCATTGTGTATTTTATTTGCAATTACAGATAAATGCAGTGGGAAATTGCTTTCTGCGGGATATCAATTTAAATTTTGAAGTAACATTGGAAAAAAGCACAAGAAATTTGAAACTAAGAATTATAAAGTTAGTATGAATAAAAGCCAAAATTTACATTTAACTGCCTCTTTGGTTCTGCAATTTAGATGTTTCTTTTTCTATACATATTTTTGCTATGTTTAATTTAAAATTAAACAGGAAAAATATAAGCACTGTTTCTTGTCTTCTTACTCAGCAACTGAAGGAAAAATTACTTTATGTTAAATCAGACTTTCCTTACTTCCATGTTTTTGCTGGAAGAGAAGGCTAAACTATCTCAATGATGACCTGGTCCTTTTGACAAGTTTGTTTTGTAAAAGATGACCACTACTTTAGGACACAAAGCAAAAAAAAAAAGTAGAAAATTAAGAATGACAAGAGAATTTGCCTTCAATTCAAAGTAGACCAAATTTGTGGAATAAAGTATCAAGCATATCTGAAGAAAATGGAATTTAAATTGAAATAGATAATACATAGTGACATGTACTGTGAAGACCTTATAAACAAGAATTTTTGTAGTGCAATTAACAGCAAGAAAAGAGTTATAAGCAAACATTGTAGACTATCTTAGATTTGTGTTGTGATTATAAGAGTTGGCTTACTTTACAATTCCTATTGTTGAAGCAGAAGAAGGAATCTGAATATTTAACTTTGAAAACTCTCTTCAAATGTGATATTTATGCTTTTATCAATGACCCTTTGCCATTCTATTGGCATTTCTTTTGCCATTGACATTTTGGGGGTTTTTTTTGAAAAAAAGCTCCATATTAACTTATAGGTATTTCCTGAACATTTTAATCTTAAATTCTGGACCAGTACAGGGCTTACAATATGCTTTTGCTACAAAAATATAACTCACATTTATTAATTCATCTGCTAGCAAAATCTAGAGTCAGTAGAAGTCCATCTATATTCAGATGCAATGGCTCTTGGAAGAGTGTGGCCCCAATCAATGCTAATCTGTTTCTAGAATTACTGTTTAGTACAGATAAAATAGCTTGGAAATCACAGAAATATTCTCATGATGTGGCAGGATGCATTCAGGTAAAAGACACCTGATGTGATGTTCTCATTCAACACTTTCCTACTGGAATCAGTATATCTTTGCAGATGAAGTAAGGATAGTGTGTCCAAAACCATTGTACATAGCTGAAACATGAAAAAAAATGTCTCCGCATTTTAAAAACCAAATTACCCATATATATATATATATATATATATTTACATGTACATATATATATTAATATATATTCGTATATTCATAATCGTATTATTTTTGTTGGCATATAATATCAGTTTAAAATTTTGAAGACAACAATGTTCCCAATTCGAAATAATTCCTGCATTGCCTTGCTAGTAATGGAAATGCCTCTTTCTTATCTTGAGTTGAATCACTGTGAGCTCCTACTTATGCATTGTGTGACAGGAAAAATTTAAACTTGAAACAAATTTGAATATAAGCATTTTTTGGCAAGGCGGCTCTTTCTTTTCTAATAAAGCAATTATTTTTTTTTCCTCTTGATATGACGAAAATATATTTCTGTAGTCATGCTTAAATTCTACTGCTAGATTTTTCAAAATATCAAGTATTCATTGCAGAAAGTAACTCTCACTTTAACAGTGACTTGTTAAGCGTTGTGTCAACTAGGAATGAATTCAAATCTCTCTCCTTAGACTCTCAGTGAATACACATTTTCAGCTGAGCACTATAAACTCTTCTGGGTAATGAAACTATTTATTTAGATAATGTGAAGGAATAAATGGAATTCAGAAAGTAAATAAAACAGAGCAGGAGAATCAAACCTAGTGTTGGCTAATATCTTTCTTTAGTACTGAAGAGAGACAAGATGCATATTATTGAACCACTTCCTCATTGTAGCAGATACATTATCAGCCCTAAAATCACAAACCAAACAAGATTCAAATGAGAAGTGGTTACCATATAATGAAGGTCCTCCAGGTGTACTTATGGCAGAATGCATGCGTGATGTAGGGTTTCAACATTTTTATAAGTTTAGAAAATTAGCATAATTGGCAAGAATCCCCAGTTAGAAGTACAGTTAATGAAGTAATTCCCTCTCTTCGTTCAGCCCCCTACTGAAGCCTCCCCGCTCGCTTCTAGCCCTACACTGTTTATGTCTAAATACCTAGGAAAGTGACATAGCCTTCGTTGACTGAAAAAGGATTAGAATAAGATTCCAGGAATGTGTTTGTCTAAAAATATATTGAAGTTAGCTAAGAAACTATATAACTATAATATAACAGTCTACAGATCTACAAGTATATGAAAAATATATGAAAAGCAAAAATCTCTTGGCATCATAGACATCTTCAGGAAAGCAGACAACTCAACCATTTTTACTTTTTTTTCTTTCTCTGTTAATACCATTAAAGCAATTTGCAATGGTTCAGTGTTTTAAGGACTTTACATAGAGACAAATCATAACATCAGAGTGTTGTGCTAAAGAAAAAAAATACAGGAGATTTTAAGAAATAAATCATGAACCACTCAGCCTTGCTTCCCCAAACAGCCGCCTTAATTTTGCTATGGTTGACATCCATTTTCTATGTCAACTCTCAGGATTCAGTGCATTTTATATAAATAATAGATAATAATGAATACAAATCATTGTGACATCTTAATGTGTCAAAAATTAATATTTTAAAAGTAGAAATGTACTATGTAGCAATGGTGAGAAGCTATTTTCAAATATAAAATTAAATTTAGAGAGAAATTAAGCTTTCACCCCATGCAATTCATATGTCATAATGAGAGTATTCAATACTCTTTCTTCTAAATATTAGGTTAACAAGAACTTGGAAGGCTTTCATAATGTGTAGGATTTTTCTCTTTCTGAGTAAGATTTACCCCTACTCCCTAGCCACTAGTCAACCCTTGTTTCAGTTTCTTCTGTCTACTGGAATGTCTATAAAACTGTTAAGCATGAATTTTACTCTAGAGAGCTTGAGATCATATCTTGATGATTAAAATATTCATTTGGAATATAGAAAGCTAAATTCATATCAACAGTTCTCTTAAGGTCTGATAAATCTTTGACTCTGAAGGGACTCATCATTAATTGACTTTTCTAGGATGTTTTTTTCCTCATTGCAAATTCTGCTTGTATCAGATAAAGCTACAGCATTTTTTTTTCCCTGCAGTTTATAATACTCTGAAACTCTTATTGCCTTAATGCTTCATGTATTCTAAATCTAACCACATTACAAGTAGCTGTGGTAAAAACTTCCTTAGGGAGTTTACTAGATGTCCTCCAAATTTAAGTCAGACGATCTGCCCAAAGGAATATGGAAACATGTTCTTGTGGTTTATCTTGACAGAAGATTATCTCTCTCCACAATTGTCAAGAGAAACTTACAGCATTTAAAGGATCATGTCTAAAAAAAGACAGGCTGTTGCAGTGCTTTTAGGGAATTTATGATTTACACACACATGTGAACATCTACCACCAGATTCCATTTTCTTTCTGGCAGTTGGACTGGACACTGTTGTGGTCCCTGTTTTCCAGGTGTCTCATTCCAAGAGATGTACTCACTCCTAGCTCCCAGGCCATGTCACTTTTTTGCTGAATTGGCTGCTTGATCTCTGCTAGTGATCACAGCCTGACTTCTGCACTCACACTCACTCCAACTGCTGGCACCTTAGACACACAACAGGCTGGTCCCTCTCCAGGCCCCATATGTGCCCAAGTGCATAGGACAGTGACTTGTCTCAGGAAATGAGTTAGAAATGATGTTCAATTAGAAGACAGAACAGAGTTGCACTAAGCAGGGCAGGGCACAGTCAGACAAGCATTCTGGCCAGCACACTGTTTACAGATGGCCAGACGTTTTTATTCCCTTATGCCTTTATTATCCCACATTTATTCCTTCGTGTCCACTTTAATGCCACCCTTTCATTACCTTATCTTACCTCTAAATATTCTGTAAGAAGTCTTGCCTAATGCCATAATGCCCTTCCCTGGCATATCATAAGTGCCATACCCCAAGTCATAACCCTAAGGGCAGAGACTGCTCAGTGTGTGCATTGCCCCAATGACTCACTGGGTTTCACTCGACTTGTGGGACTGCTGCTCTCTGTGACAGCCCTGGGGGCCCAGGATAGGGTCTCATGTCTCTGTCAGGGGTACTGAGGCTCTCCCACTGACCTCTGCCTCTACTCTACTCTGCGAGTGTGCATGTCTGTGTGGAGACTTTCAGTGTCTGATCACTTTCTTGTAATGGCTTATGGGATTTTCAGGTTCTTCTTTGTTTCTCTTTGTTTCTGTCCATTGTTCCTTCTCTTTGTTTCTTGTCTCTGCTGTTGACTACTGCCTTTCTGTGTGCAGAGATGAGCATCGTGTCACATAACCTAAGATTTATACTGTCTTTATTTTCTAGTCACATTTTTGATTGATAGGCTGACTGTGGTCAACCTCAAACATGTAGAGAACATTTATAAGCTACCTGTCTTGGAGATATTTTTTAGACTGGAAATCATCCTAAAATAGTAGTCAGTGTACTCCAGACATAACAGTATATTTGGGTTTACACTGAACTGACAGGGTCAGCGTACTTGTAGTGTACTTTGACCTGATCATTCTGTATAGGAGAATAGGTACATATCCCTCTGCCTCTTTATCTGCTTATTAACATATCTGATGGGTATTTATGTATTTAATACATGAGAAAAAATGTTATATATAGTTCTACCAGCCCATCTCAGTTTCAGAAGATAATAATAATGTCATTGTTCCTCACGTTTCTTTAATTTTAAAATACTCAAGATGATAGAACTTGAAATATGATTATTGAAACAACAAAAAACCAAAAACACTCTTCCCCTATCTCTACAAAAATGTCTTCCAGAATTTCTCTTTGTCTTGTACACACAAAAACACCATGGTCACATATTTCCACAGAGGAGTATGGTGTCGCTGTTCTCCCCAGGAACACAGCATAAAGATCCGAAACACACATTCAGCTTGAGTAACTCCAACTCAACTTTATTCAAAATCCCGCATCTTTTATAATACACGGACTCAAATATCATATTATTGGTTAACAATATTAACACCCCCTTAAAGCTACTGGTTAATCAGGAATAACCACTGAGGTCCAACCTCTTTATGGAAATCACAAGGTGCCAGTATGTTTACATTTTTATACTTTGCTGTTCTCAAAACAATTTCCAGCAGCACTGTGAGAGAGTTTTCTCTCTGTCCCAAACTGCAGCAAATATGCCTGATCTTTCTCTGCTCAGGCCTCTGATAGTATCCACAGTATGGTACTTGAGTATGTTTTCTAAACCAGTGCACATTTATGGGTTCTTTATGCCATGGTGAAAAAATGCAGTAATTAGTTAACTTGCAAAGTATTTTTTATGATACCTTCATGTAGAATAATTGTACATAATATCTAAAACTTACTATTTATTTCAGCTAAAAATCTAAAGGGTTTTCACAAAATAAAAACAGGAAAATGAATATAACATATTGGTCTTGACTTGCCAGTCTTAGCCTCAGAGTTTTAGCAAAAACATTAAGAACACATTTGCATGGAATACTGTTCAGAGATGATGGCTGGAGAAGGAATTTAAGATTTGGTCCTTATGAGCATTTTCAGTGAAGATTGAAAGAGAAATCAGACTATAACAGTAAATTTCTAGGGTAGGAACTCCATTAATCTGTTCTGGTCAGCAATGTATGTAAACAAGAAGGAGGACACAGGAAACTACTGGACAGTCAGCCTCACCTCCACCCCTGGAAAGGTGACAGAACAGGTCAGTCTGGAGGTTATCACAAAGCATGTACTAGAAAATAAGGTCATCAGGAGTAGTCAACATTCCTCAAGGGGAAATCACTCTTGACCAATCTGATATAATTATACCTTTTTCCACTATAAATGATGTATTTCAAATGTTCCTTGGTAATTTTCTGTGGAGCAATTATACTTCAAAGACTTGATATATTCATTGGGTAAGGGGTTTAACCTTTAATTATTTTATAGATTCATTCATGATGAAAATTCATAGTATATTTACAATTCAAAACTATGTTCTTGCAAAAATAAATCAAACCCATTGGCAATTCTTTAAAAAGTAGAAACAACAGATATTGTGTATTTAAATGTACAAAGATTCATAGTGGTTTGGAGAAAGGTAAAAAAATATTACTCATACATATTGAAAGGAAGGAAGGAAAATATATTGGGAAAATATGCAGGGATTCTAAGAAGTATTTTCTCGTGGCTCTTAGGGTCAAGTTTAAAAAAAAAAAGGACTGTAAAATTAAAGGCAATTCATTCCTAGAGGTTGAAGCTCATTGAACAGAGGAACAGATACCTCAGCCGAAGTACAGGGGAGCTAGGTGATCAGAAATCTTGGAGAGAGATGGACACACTTGCAGATGAGTGGTGGCTTGCATATTGTCATGGGCAGACAAGCCTGAAACTTGAGTCCTTAATTTTTCCTACCAGTAAGAGATTTTGCATGGCATGGGTGCTGTGCACTTTTTGATTCTTCTTGCAAATCTCCTGACAAACTCCAGGTTGCCATAGCGCTGTGTATGATATAAGCCCCAATACTATGAATGAGATTACAAATTTCAAAACATACAGCTGTAGAACCACTCGTTGACTTTGTAAACCATCTTCCCTTGCTTATACTGTTTAAATATCCAAAGTACATTGTGCAAATCAGACCAGAGAGTAGGCTTTTTATCTTTTTGTTTTTCAGAAACCAGTGCAATGGCAGAGATTTATAAACCCCAGGGGAAATTGATGCATCAAATAAAATAAGTTTTACTGAATTAATTAAACACTTCACATTTATCTATTTTTGTCATTTTTATGTGTACATGTATTGAAGCCGATTGAACATACATACATATATATAT
>WEKY01023036.1:0-12158 GCA_013390045.1 Picathartes gymnocephalus
GCATTTGCAGCCCAAAAAGCCAATTGTATCCAGTGATGCATCAAAAGCAGCATGGGGCACCAGGTCGAGGGAAGTGATTCTGTCCCTCTACTCTGTTCTGGTGAGACCTCATCCAGAGTCCTGTGTCCTGCTTTGGACATCTCAACACAAGAAAAACATAGACTTGTTGGAGGAAATCCAGGGGAGGGACACCAAAATGTTCTGAGGGATTCTTCTACAANTCTGAGGGATTCTTCTACAAGGAAAGGCTGAGAGAACTGTGTTTGTTAAGCCTGGAATAAAAGAAGGCTTCACTTTGACCTAACTGTGGCCTTCCAGGAACTGAAGGGAGCCTACACGAAATATGGAGAGGGACTGTTTACAGACACATGTAGTGATAGGACACGGGGAAATAGATTCAAAAGAGAGCAGGTTTAGACTAGATACTAGAAAGAAATTCTTTGTTGTGAGGGTGGTGAGAGACTAGCACAAGTTGCCCAGAGAAGCTGCTGATGCCCCATACCTTGCTGTGTTCAGTGCCAGCTGGATGGGGCTCTAAGTAACCTGGTCTACTGGAAGGAGGCTCTATCCATGGCAGGGGGGCTCAAACTAGATTATGTCGATGATCCCTTCCAACCCAAACCATTTCATGATTTTCTGGTTTCACAAGAAACACAACCTTTATATATGTAAGCACCAAAGCAGCATCAAAAATGCAACAGCTGCCCAGGGGATGAAGATGTTTAAGAAGTGCTGCAGTGCTGTTTAATATTCCAAATAAACGAAAAAGAATATTACAAGCAATATGTAAAAAATATATTATATTAATTACTTATATAGGATATGTATAATAATTATTGAACAAACAAAAGTAATTTTTAAAAGTTTCGTATTCTACTTTGCAATATTCTTGTGTCAGAGGCACCAGGTGGCGCTACAATACAGGAGTCTAGGCTCAAAAAATTCCCAGTCCTGAGATATTCTGATTTGTTCTAATTTTTATTCTACAGCTCAAGTAGAAGCATTGGTACTCTGGGCAGCAGTGTTTGCATCCAAACAAAAACAAACAAACAAACAAACAAACAAAAAAGTGTTTGATCATGTCTGTTCTATAGCTGCATTTCTATAGTGACAGTTACAGCTTGGATATTCCCAAAATTATCATCAATAACTTTTTTTTTTTTCTAAACCCTAAAGAGTGTATATTTGTTATTCTCTAACAGGAGAAACACCAATCTGAGAAGAAAATGCATAGATATCAACACACATCCATTTATAAAGTACTCTAGATAATTTTTTTCACCATATAAGATGATTATAATGTATAAAGATTATCAAAATAAGAAGTTATTATCCTCCTTATTTCTTATATTCCTTATAGGAACAGAAGATACTTCTAACTCTCATGAGTTACTCTACAATCAATTTTTTTCTTAGATTTCAGTTCACCAAAGAACATGAAGATACTGCAACAAAATTCTCCATCCCCAGCAATTTGTGTTGAAGAATTGAGAAGCTTAGGGAATGTCAGTTATTTATTTTCAGTGACTTTTAGCATCATATTGTAAGCGAATGAAAACATACCTCATTAAGTCTTCACCATATCTGTAGTTTGGTAGCCCATTAATATATTATTGGCCTTATAACAGGGTTTTGAGTTTGCAACACTGCTGGGCAGAAGCTTGACAGGCTTCCTTTGACTGATAGAGTTTTGAGCTGCCTGGAGTTTTGTGTTTGTTTGGTTTTGTTTTGATTTGTTTCTAAACTTGGTTTAGGTGTAAAATTTAAATTTCCTGTGATCACGTAGCTATGTCCAGCTTTTATGCCTTTCTTTATCTTTGTATGGTACAACCACAGATTTATATCAATAGCAATAAAAGAAAGAATCTAATATGTGCAGAATGAGCTATTTCCCACTAATGTGATGCAGTACAGAGAAATAGAGGCCTGGTGATGGAATGACAGCAGAGCCCTTGAGAAATGCAGACAACAGGATGCTGTGAAGAAGACTACAGTGTGACTGTGATAAAAGATGCAGCACTGGAACTGTTCACTGTTGCTGTGAACTCAACCTTAAAGTCATACAGGCCTGGACAGAATAAGGTTTCAGAGGTAAAAAAGAGTAACTATCTAGCATAGGTGAAATGTACCTTATAGATTGAAATAGAATGTGTATAATGTGGAGCTGTGGTGTGAGTGGTGTAAAAGCGTGTTAGAAACATTTCAAATAACCTGAGGTGAAACACTAATGACAGAGATTTAAAAAAAAAAATAATAATCATATTTGTGCCAGTGAAGCACTCCAGTTTGTGACATTAAGACACTAACACACTGATACCAGACACCTCAGGACCATGAGAAGCTGTTGGAACCAGGAAAATATATTGTGTCTGATAAGGCTTAAATTACATTTTCATTGATGCAGTTGTGGTGCCAACTGTGCTAACGGAGATAGCTATATTGTGGTAGCAGAGCACTTCTCTTGGAACTTCATCCTACAATTCAATCAACACTGAAGTTTTTATAAGCATTACATTCACAGAAGGAGATTATTTGCAAGGCTGCTCAACATCTGCAGATCAAGTTTCATATAGACTTTCATAAAACAGAACCCAAGAGCTAGCAGAGGGCTACCACTACTGCATTGTGTCTATTTTCCTTTTCAAATTAAGACTGCTCTTTGGCTCAATTTAGGCTTCAATATAAGGGAAGATAGCTGAATTTCTACAAAACATGTTGGAAAAGTATGAGAAGTAATGAATCTTACATATATGACTGACTGGTCTAAGCAGTTCTAAACTGTTTCTTCAATTCAGTAGAACCTTGTGTTACAATATCTTATGGTGAAAGTGCTATAAGCACTTTTCTATGTTTCTAGCAATATAGCTGAAGTATTTCAAACTCCACAGTTTCTTTCCAAGGAGTGGTTTATTTTCCAGATTACAGATAAAGCCAGTATTCACTAAGTTCTAAAGTTATTTTGTCTCCATTGTAACACACTACTGAGGTAGATCTGCCATATAAAAAATGCTCAGATGAAAGGCAAACATCCTAGAAGCATGTATTCATAACAATTAAAGCAGGTGATGGTACTCATTTCCATGCCATGCCAGATATCCAAGTAGCACTAAACTTGTATTTTAATGTTATTTGAACACATAAGAAACTGATCTGCTTATGCCTGAAGAATTCAATACTGAACAATAAAGTCCGTGCAAAATTCTTTTACCTCTTTCTACAAAACTCTTATTTAATAGTTGAAACACCATTCAAATGTGATGCAGTGATATTTGTGCTTTTGTTAGTGTAGACTCCAGGAGGTCAGGTTTAGATACACCTTTCAGTCAAGCCTAGAATTATCCTGTGTTTGCATGAACTTTCAGTGCAATCAATGAGACAGGAAAACAGATAATCAAGAGTAGGGGAAAAAACAGGAACAAAACAACAGTCCTGTGGAAGTTCATAACTTGACATCAGTATTGTGAAAAGCAAGTGTCAGTCAGTGATTTTTGTCAGATAAAAGAAAAGGTAGTGCCATTTATTGAAAAGCACTTAAAACAGGATTCTACATACGAAAACTTGAATTCTAGTGTGAGGCTAAAGTTTGATTTTTTTTATGAGACAGAGAAATAAATTTAAACCTTGACAGTTAAGTCAATTAAGTTAGCCTATTAATATTTAAATATGAAGTATTTAAGAGAGTTAAAACCCAAACAGAACAAAACAAAACATAAAAAACATATCTGCATTTTGGAACAGTATAGAATTATTCTTTACCTTCCTGTTATGGATAGAAGCAAAAAATCACTATTATCCCATTCACAGGAATTTAATTATAGCATAATATACATTAATTTACACTATTTTTGTGTTTTTAAAGGAGTCATAACATTATACAATATCTGATAATGCAGTATTTCTTTCTGGGATCTACAGACAATAACTTGTCTAGAACCAATCATTTTCACTATGGTTTCCACCCAAACAAGAGATAAGCTCAGCTTCATCTGATACTTCTACCCTGTTACATAATAACTAAGCAAACACCAAGTAATCAGAAGTTGCACATTTAGTTACTACATAAAATCAAATTCACAGTGTGAACGTGAGAATAAATTGCTGGCTAGGTAAGGAGACTATAGTGCATACTTCTTAAATACTGAGTACTAACCTTATAACTGTTTACAATTTTTTTTTTTTTTTTTAGAATTACAAGGTTGTAAACTCTGCCATCAGTTACACTTATTTTACAAATGATTTGTTAATTGACATTTTGCTTGATATTTGTACAGTTCCATGCTAGCTGTGAGTGATATTTTACTAACAATAACTACAGCACAAATGAGAGACCGCATTAGCTTCTTCAATGAAAGCTCATCAATATGTTAGAAAAAGTGTGATACTAAAATTATAGAAAATGCTTAATAAATTATTTATTCGTTACACAGTTGAATAAAGAGTTGCCCTCTACCATAACATTGTATTATAACCAAACGAAGTTAGTCTAAGAACTGCCCCTGCATATCCTATCTTGGCACAAAACAGTATTTTCAGTCCCTAGAGAAAACGTAGACAATTTTATTATCACTTGCATATGATTGTGATCTACCACAATCTGAAAACCCAAATATTGCTAAAAAACAAGCCTGAGTAGCACTGAAAGCCACCAAAAGGATAACCCAAAGAAATTTTTGGCCATAAAACTCTGAGAAGTCTTTAGCTACAATTCACTTTTAAAAAGTAATTTCATTCTGTAAATTTGTTCAAATTTCACTCAGGCCTTTCTTGCATTTCCAGCAAACTGCAGTTTTTATTCTCCTGCTACTAGACAGAGACCTCATACAACTGTGGAGCTGCTAGGTGCTCTTCTGTTCATTCCTCTTCATATGCCTGGAGCTTCCAGCCCTGACACCAAACACAGATGTCACAGGATAGATTAGGCTCTCTCTTTGTTCACTAGATTCCTAACAAATTATAAGGTGCATTTTTGCATCTCTAAACCATTCACTCATGAAAATATCTCATTGACATCAGTGTTTTGTGGGAATCAGAAAATCAGCAGTTCAAAATAATTTTCAGTTTCACAATTATTTTTCCAACAGAAATATATGCAAGCACCATTTGCCACAACACAGCCTTGTATAAAATGGGGCCAACAGTCTCCTGGGAGGCATCAGGCAAAACATTTGAAACAGGTCAAGGGAGGAGATCCTTCCCCTCTACTCAGTCTCAGTGAGTCACAACTGAGTGTTGGGTCCAGTGCTGGGCTCAGCATTGCAAGAGAGACAAGAACAATACTATATTGAGTCCAGTGATGGGTCACAAAATTGATTTAGGGACCATAGCATCTGGAATACAAGGAGTAGCTGAAAGGCCTGGGGTTATCCAGCCTGTGAAAAAAAGACCCTGGGGGCAGGACAAGCAACAGAAACAGACTTTTATTCAGTGGTGCCCAGTGACAGGACAAGAAGAAATTGAAACATAGGATATTCTCTTTAAAACTAAGAAAAGTCTTCATTTTCACTGTAAGGGTGATCAACTTGGAACAGGATGCCCAGAGGCACTGTTGAGTCTCCATCCCTGCAAATATTCAAAACCAAAAAATATCCAAATATTCACAAATCTGTTCTAACTGACCCTGCTTTGAGAAGGAGGAGTGGACTAGAAGTTCTCCTAATTCATTTGTGGTTCCAACCAGAATTACTCTCAGGAAAAAATCCTGCTTTTTAGAATGTGTCTACACTAGCAGTTTGGCACACAGTATACACATTTTTAGGGAGAAAAAGCCTATTTAATAAATTGTACGGAGCACTTGTATATTGGTGGGATTTACTGAAATCAAGAGGAACTTGATCAAAAGTTTTTCATGTAGTGCATTGCCAACAGGGACATAGGGGTAGTGTAATCCAACAGCTAAAAATAAGGAAACACAGGAACACAGCAGCAAACAACTCTTACAGAAGTCTCTGAACCTCTAATCAGATGTTTCTAGGCTTTGAGGTAGTGTAAAAATATGTAAATATGCAAGTTCATAAAAAAATAGTATACTCTACCTGATAGCCAAACGTGTTGTTTTGTGACCCATGCCTTGGAACTCCTGGATTTTCACATGCTGTGCGAGTAGGTTCTAAAAAAAATTGCAATATATTAAAGACAAAACAAATTACAGTATTGTAATTAAATACATGAATATATGACAAAATTAAGCTCGTTCAGCAGTGTGCAATAAGCCAATCACAAAGACAAAAATATAGTGATCTGATTCTTAGAGAGTATAGAACAACACCAAGATAATTCAAAATACCTGAAAAATCCTAGATTGGCTTAGCAAGAAGAGGAATAAAAAGCATTGCAAGAAATTTCAATACATAGGCATGATCATACCTATACATCGAGGAGAAGATCCACTCCATGTTCCATCTGCTTGGCAAATCCTGGTGCTAGAGCCAACCAAAATAAAAGGAGGATTGCAGCTGAAAGAGACTTCTGACTGATAGATGAAGCTTTTGCCTTCTCTTTTTCCCTGAGCAGGTACTCCAGGGTCGCCACAGAACTTTGCTGTGAAAAAAGATATGATAGAAATGTAATGTCATTTATTTTAAAAAACCCAAAAAAACCCCAACAACAACAACAACAACAACAACAAACAACCAAACACTTAGCTGAAGTAAGTGAAGAAATTACTCCAAATTTTGTATTTATTTTATTAAAAACAGATCAAATATGGAAACATTTAACAGGAACTTAGGGAGCTAGATATATAATATTTAGTCTGCCAGATTGCAGTAGTTCTGACAGCTGTTCAAAATTACTACATAGTGTGCTTGGTCAGTACCTGACACTTAATAAATCAAGTTAACAACTTATTTTATTGAAGTCCAAATATCCACAATTCAGCCATGTCCCAAACCACATTAATCTGCAAATCTTTAGAGATCAATCAAAGAGAGTATAAAACTTTCATGTCAATCTTCCCTCCTCTCCTGCTTTCTTGTCACCTACCCAGTGCTCAACATTTTTGTACGATTAAAAGATGTAGTAGATTGATTTTAGGAATCATAAAGTCCTGCTTCCTCATCCTTCATTGAAAGGTAAGATTTGGTATGTATGGAAGTTCAATACTTGGAAGTTAAAACAGTTAACAATAAAGAAACACCAAAACAAAACAAAACAAAACAAACAAAAAAAACCAAAAAAACCCCAAACAAACAAACAAAACCCCAAAAAATCCAACCAACCAACCAAAAAAAAAAAAAACACAAAAAACCAAAAAAAAAAACCCAAAAAAACCCCCAAACATAACAAAGAAACTTCTGTAGCAATCTAAAAGTCAAATACTAATAAACTGTTATTAGACGGGATAAATTTCACTCATAAAAATCTGTTCTTAAATTGATATTTTTACCTTATTCCTATCACCTAAAGATTCCTTATGTTTGTAGCATTTCATAATTGAGTAAATACACTGCTAGTAAATTTACTGGCCTTCTTCAGCAGTATGAAGTACTGAATATTGTCAGAAGCTGAATTTTGAATAACTGACCCAGGAAATTAAATCAGCTATGGCAAACCCTGTGTCATCAGACTATATTATTCCTTGACACACCATGAATTCCAGTATTGTGCAGTCTAATTTCATATCAGACAGAAAATGGTGCAATAATAATAATAAAAACCCCTAACCAGTATGTGTTCAATAACATTTCTAAATAGACATGCTGTATAGACAGTGGATTTTTGTGCTCCATCTTTCTCATCTAAGATATAATTTAAATTACATCTCCCAAACAACAACCTTCAAAATGCATCTGTAATGTTTCTCTGTCACCCATGTTTTAAGCTTTCCTAAGGACTTGCTCACATGAAATGCTCCTGCTCTCTGCCTCTTTCAAGAGACACTGACTATATGGGAAATCCATGCACATCCACACTGGTGAAGAAAAAGGGCTTAATCTGTAACATAACAGAAATTTATGCAATTCCATCACTTTAGGTGGCAAGGGACTGTGTGCAGAATTATGGGCCAAATTCTGAAAAGTTCTATGGATTGGGGATAGTGCCACATACTGTTGTCGTAGGTTACAATGTATGATGTACCCAAAAGTATGTATTCTATTACCATCTTCATAAGATGCTAAAACCAGGTGGGGTAGTGCTCCTTATCTCCTTCATGACTCCATCCCTAGTAACTCTTCTGTTAATGGGCCAGCTGTTAAAATGAGGTGGGGCAGTGTACTTTATCTCTTCCATGACCCATCCTCCCTCCAGGGGTACATTTCCTGTTAATGGCGCATTAAGTCTCACTGCACGACTGATAAAATTACATCATCCCATTGTGAGATGTTCTGCCCAGGGGAAGGAACCAAGCATTCCTACCTGGATATAATCTGAGCTTTGGAACATCACAAGTAGCCTTAGCCACTAAATTCCCAGAGGACAAGAGCTACATAACCACCACTGGGTCTTCAGAGGAAGATCAAATCCTTCTACAGGATCACTGGTTCAACAGAACCACATCTACCACTTCAAGAGGACTGCTGCTACCATTTAATTGGACTGCTACCAACACCGTGACAAACAAGGGGTCAGGTTGTATTCCGACTCTGTCAGTGATTCTGTATTATTGCATTTACTTTAATTTCCCTATTAAATTGTATTTCTGACTTGGGATCTCCCACTGGTTTGCTGTTAAATTAGTACAAGTGTACACACAGTGTACTTTCATTTGTGAATGAGAGATCATGGTTGTTATGCTTTCACTGAAAATTCTGTGTCTTAATTTGAGAATACATTAAACACAAGCTTTTAACACAGGCACTTGAAATTGTTTCTTAACAGTTCTTTGCACCAACAAAGTAACAACAACTCTGAATGGAAAAACAATTGTCACATTCAAAAATGAGGTTTTGGTAAATTTATTCATGTTTTTTAAAACTAAGTAAACTCCACCACTTATTTGTCAGTCAAGCTGACCTAGTCATTGAATATGTACTGAATATCTTCCTCTTATACCAGCAAGTGTGGAACCCAGGCATCATGGTAAAACACAGCACTTTCCCTCTGATACTAGAACAGGTGACTACAGAACAAACTAAAGTTGCAGTGAATTGGAAGCTTTATGAGTGTTTCCACTCTCAATGGAAATATTTTCCTAAGGACTCTGAGAGCCTTTAACAGAGAGGGACCATGGAGTTCTGGCACTGAGGCTGTGAGGCTAGTTGCATTCTTGGAAGAATTTTTACTAATTAACAGCACATTTCTTGTCAATGTCTGATGGCAGCAGTGAGCACACCTGTCCAAGATGTGCCCAGGTGTTGGAATCCAAAACACAGAAAATTCTTAAAGCCTTAGGTCTGTTTATTCTGAGTAAGAAATGTGTACTGCATTTGACCTAAAGTCCTAATATAAGATCTGTTATGGAATAAAGTAAAAACGTCAGGGTGTGGTCGTACAAGGTAGAGTAATAGATTTCTATGAGACAGTGTGTAATAGGATAAAAAATGCCGCAGTGCAACAACTACAAAATGCGAGGTATGTAACTATTGGTGTAAAAGTAAAAATAACTGTACGTTACAATTATCTATTGGTTAATTAGCTTTTAAGAAGCTTTGTAACTTGCTATCTGGAGCTCACTTTTCCCATTATGTCTGACTTCTACAAGTCTCTGTGAAGAAGTTGGCAACATTTCTGAGAGGTTGTAGCAATAAATCTCATTTAAAATCTATCTGAAAGTGTCCTTAACCCAACCATCCACGATAACTCTTGCAAGCCGTGGTAGCTTTAATACCCAGGTAGAGGAGATGCGCAGCCTGGTGACTGAGCTTCTTGAGGAGGCATTCAGGCTGAGGAGCATCAGACAAGGAGATTGTGGCATCATATTCTACCATCCCTGAGACGGATATCAGCCAACCATGACACTAGAAAAAAAGGATCCCCTACCTTCTCACCACCAGGCAGAAGGCGGGGATCTAAGAGACGTGGGGAAATGGAAGTGTATTACTACATGCAGGAATAGGCAAACCCCTTCCCAGCCTGCCTCATCTTCCTAGGTGCCCTAATACAATGGGTATGAGGCCCTGGAACTGGGTGGACTGACAATTTAGGATAGAGATGAAGGTCTTTCTGGAATTGGAAGGCAAGATAATCTACATAATGACCACCTCTGTCAAATAAAAAGAATGGTGGCTTTCGTAGGTGAATCCCTCTGAGGGAATCTGAGGACCCAATATGGCAATCGGACCTTATTCATAGAGAAGCCTGCTGCCTCTCTGGAGCCTGGGACATTACTAGAAAACTCTCTTGTCTGGTACAACCTGCTGATTATTGTCTGCTGTTCTTTACATCCACAACAATAGAATAGAACTCCAAGGGTAATCAAAAGAGATTTCAGGCCTTAGTGCAATTGTTTGAAGGATCAGGACATCTAGTGTTTTCTCCTATCCTTTCAGTATCAGGGAAAAATCCTGAAAGGAGCAGGCAGACTGAACTGATTAACAGATGCCTCTGATGATCGTGTCATCAGAGGAACTTTGGGATTTTTGATCACATTATGGTCTATAAAACACCAGATCAACTGCTATTCAATGGCAGTCAGAAGACTGTCTCTGCTCAGAAGAGAAAAATTATTTTTGTACAGGAGTTAGAAGTGCTGACCAGTAGAGTTTTAAACTACACTGGAAAGAGGGAAAGGTACAAAAACAGGTTCATCTATGATAAGCAATGGGAAGGCATGCCAGAATTTGAGTACTAGTGAGATCCTTCAGTCTTCTCCATGAGGCCCTAGAAGCCTTGACAGCTCATGAAATGGGACATCCTTGGCATAAGCAAAAGCTGGAGGGAACACTCCTGTGACTGATGTCCAAGCACAGAGGGTTACACACTCTTCAGGAAGGATAGGCAGGCCAAGTGAGGTGGAAGATGAGGCAGGGGAGAGGGGTAGCAGAGCTTGGTGTTTGTTATGTGTCCTGGTTTAGGACAGGTACTGCCCAATTCAGGGCCCCCCACTGACATTCCCCAAAAGCACCTTGCTGCTCTCTTTCATTCCCCTCGGTTTTCCCCTTCCCCTTCCTGTCGTGTTGGGCTGGGGTTGAGAATTACAGGCACAAAAGGCGAAGATCACAGGCTGAGTAAGAACAATTTAGTGGCAACAGCAATGAGATAAGAAAACAAACAGTAACAGAAAAAATATTAATTACAAAAGTGTACAAAAGAGAGGGTGATTTATTTGCAAAATGTTTGCTGCAGAGTCCAACCAGAACTGACTACAGTCATATTTTTTCTGACTGGAAGGAACGCCTTTCTCCTCAGAAGTGAGTCCTTTCCCCCACCCCTGGCAGGGATGTGAGGTGTTACAGAACACCACCTGGGACTTAGCCCTGCCCCCTCTCATCTACTGCAAAAAAATAACACTGGCCTGGCCAAAACCAGGACATTATGACATGTTAAGAGCCTTTGGTAAGGATTAAGGGATACACAAACAAAGTGGATGTTGTTATGGGAGTCTACTATAGGACACACAGTCAGGATGTCGACACTGGCAAATCATTCCTCAATGAACTAAGGGAGACCTCTAAATAAACTTTTGTTGTCTTTTTGGCAGACTTCAGTTTGCCAGATGCTAACTGTGAATACCACACAGCTGGTACAAACAGGTCCAGAAGTTTCCTAAAACATCTGGTCTCAAAGGTATACTAAGTAGGTTTGCCGATGACACTAAATTGGGAGAACCTGATGACTCACTGAAGGCATCTGTACCCTGTGGAAAGACCCAGACAGATTAGAGGGCTGGGAAATCACCAATGATATGAAGTTTAATAAGAGCAAGTGTTGATACTGCTGCTGGGATGGGACAACCTTGGATGTACATGCAGAATGGAAAAACACAGCCGGAGAGCAGCATTGAAGAAAGGGACTTGCAGGTCCTGGTTGGTGGCAAGTTGAATATGAGTTATCGGTGCGCTGGCAGCCAGGAGGGCCCACCATGTCCTGCGGCAATCAGGCACAGCATCGCCAACTGGACAAGGGAGGGGATTGTCCTGTTCTGCTCTGCACTGGGGTGGCCTCACCTCGAATATTGTATTCAGTTTTGGGTGGCACAATATAAAAAGGATATAAAGCTATTAGAGAGCATGGAAAAGAGGGCAACTGTAGCAGCACGGGTGCAGGCTGCTCAGCACTGC
>WEKY01023037.1:6926-14426 GCA_013390045.1 Picathartes gymnocephalus
CTAATAAACCAAAGTTGTTATAATTGAAACTAATTACACATGCTGGTTGCGTAGCCCAACGTTAATTTACATACCCAGACGAACTCTATGCATCCTTCACTCTGCCTCTTGTCTGGTTTGTCGCTGGCCTTATTTTCAAAAGAACCTATTTCCAGAAAGATTTGCACCCAAAGCAAGGTAAAGCTGGTTTGGAATTATTTTAACCGTAAAGACGATGTTTTCGGCGGCGGAAAAGCCGGGTTTTTTTGCGGACGATGCGGTAGCAGCAAAAGGCAATTTTGGATTGAGCCAGGCTGGTGAAATGGGCTCCTTGGAGCAAATAAATGGAGAAAGTGTTCACCCGACACCGGTTTTGTGAAGAGGAGGGTTAGGCTGGTTTGAAGAAGGCTTGTGTTTCAGTAGCTCGCAGGACAAAGTTATCTTTTGATCATGGACTTTGCTGTCCAGTGCCTGAAAAATTAAACCTGGAAAACTCCCTGAGTTAAGCCTAAAGAAATATGCACCACCAGTGGAGAGCAATGCTAATGTTTAACTAGCTGAAATAGCTGTTTGCTTAGTGGGGAATGTGAGGTATCTGACAGAAGGGACATCTCTCTTATTAGTAATCAAATAGGGCTGACCAGTTGTTGCCATCACTCTGGGATTGTGTCAGGCAATTGAGAACAAGTTCACCACTTTATAGAAGTCCAAGTACAAAAAAATCAATATGATTATATTTGCCTTTAGTGTTTTAGCTATGGAAATCATATCGGGCTGGGTTGTTGCCTTGCGAGCTGGATTTATTTCTGCTTTATTGGCTAAAAAATAGTTGGAAGTGGAGGAATCTTGGCGGCGTAGTAAATGCAAGGCGGCGTGTTACAGCTTTTATTATTGGATTATGGGCACGTTCATTGTGCAGAGTTCTTTTTGGAGAGATGTGTGACTTTTGCAGATGTAAATGGTGAATTGCATTAAAGTGTGACTGCAGCAGAACGCGAGGAAAATTAACCGGGAATGAAAATTAGAATAATATTTTGCTTTTCTCTGCTCGGTCGGACTCTGATTGAGAGCTCTGGAGCCTTTCATGCCTCTGGAGTGTCCGCTGCAAAATGCTCGAGGAGTTGATATTTGTGGTCCCTGCACGTGCTAAAATGTGGCAAAACATCACCTTTCGAGGGATTCTGATGGTATTTCCATAATAACGTCCTGGAGTTGCTGTGAGATAATTTATATCAGTTGTGTGAAGGGTGATCCTGGCAAAACTGAGCCAAGCTACCCAACACCAGCGCTTTTATACCTCCCCCAAACTATCGGAACTATGGGATCATTTGATATTCCAGCAGCATGAGGAGAGAGAAAAAAAAAAATCAGAAAACATTTGGTTAATGGGTTTATCATGTTTATTTGAATAAGGAAGATTGAAACTCCATTTATGCCTAGCATAAATGCTTTAGTGATCTTAATTATTGATGAAAAATCTGCTGTGCTTCTAAATTTAAAGATAGGACAATTTTATGGCAATTTTAATCACCTTCTGCATTAGGAATTTTCAAGATTCGGGCTTTATGGGGATGGCATGGATTTTAGCCTCCTAAAGAGAGTTGTCACTTCTCATGTCAGAGAATCTGGAGCTCGGCAGAGGCCAGAGCAGCCTCTCCAGCCGGGATTTTGAAGGACTGTGGGATGTGATGTTTGCTCCGAGCAAATCACAGCAAACCTAGGAGGGAAGCGTGGCCAGGAGGAAGCTCTGGAGGAGCCCTGGCCCTCAGGAACCTCCGAGGTGGATTTTACATCCCCGATATTTACGTTCGGTCGACCCATGTGCTCAGAGTCCGGTGCCTAAATTTGTTGTACGGGTTGGATTTCAGGCTTGCATTTCCCTCTTGAGCATCACGGAACAACCTTTCCCCATCACATCTGGGGGTCAATTTACAGTTTCCCATAGGAAGTGGAGTTGCTTGGGTAGTTGGCTTAAAAAAAAAAAAAAAAGAATTATATCCAATATGCTTCACTAGATCCTTTTGTCCTTTGGATACATTTAGCAGCTTTTGACCAGAAAAGGCATATTTGTCCTCAGGATATGAACCAATAATTCAATCCTGAATTGAGATCTATGGCCACCCATTTCTCCCAGCCCACACTAGGAGACTCCGTGGTAGTCAGAATTGTTTATGCACTGAGATAAAAAAAAAAAACCAAAAACAGAAGGAAAAAAAACCCCTTATGCACCTCAGGAGTAATAATTCATTAGCAGCGCTGATATTTTAAATAAACTTGTGTAATTCTATGTTTGAGTCCTGCAGTGGACTGGAAATGTAAAAGCCAAACCCGAGGCCTTGGAAGCGGTTTTTGGTGTCAGGAGCCTCCGCGACCTTTTAATTCACTGGGAATTTTTATTTACGTGGCCTGGATGTTTCTCACGGAGCATGGCTGAGCGGGGAGGCTTTTATTACTGTGCACATCTAAATATCTGCTGGCATTTCGGGGCTGTTCCTCCAGCACAGTACCTCACGTGTTAAAGAACAAACCCACCGTAAATTGCCGCGCAGTCAGTAAAAAGATGCCACAGCAAAAGTGTCCCTGGGAAATTAGATTGACCCAAAGAAAAGCAAATAAAAGAAAGGAAAAGGCCCATATTTTCTTTGCGGTGTTGCTGAAAAGGATGGGAGTATCATTTTCATAGTGGAATAATGTTTTCTGGGAAAACACAAAAGCAGATGTTCCTCATTAGGAACACCCATTGTCTACATATCACAACTATGAACAGATAAATCTCTCCTATTTCAGCCATACATTCCAAGGGCTGTAAATGATTACAGGATGCCGCTGTAACTGCTAAACCAAAACCACACTCTGGGCTAGAACCGTTCCTCCGTGCCACCAGCAGATATTTCATTAGGGAGGGATGGAAATTCCTGCTCAGGGCCAGCCCCTTGACTTTTCGCTGCCTTCCCAGGGGTGTCCCCGAGGGCTGGGGGTCCAACTGGTGGCTCTGGGTGCCGGTGGCGGTCGGAGGCCGGGGCGGGATCGCGGAGCTGGGGCTGGGAGTGCTGGCGGAGCATCGCCAGCGCCTGCTCGGCAGAGGGTTTCCAGATGGTACCATCACAGCCCTACTGCTCGCTGGCATCTCCGTGGGCAGTAAATACCCCCCTCCCCAATAAACCTGGCATTATTCTATAGAGTTTAGGAGACTTATCATTCCAAGTGTGTCCTACTTTCCTGTATGGAAGCCAGACATCTGCTTATCCCATTTCTTTCATACGGAGTTTGGAATAGCTTTAGTTTTGGGGGAATAAAAAGTTTTGTCATGTTTAACAGCTGTTACAAAATTTCAGTCCCGTAGGCTCTTAAAATACCTTTTGCCTGACCTCAGATTTGGGAGATAATTGACATTGCTGGTAGCCACCCCCCCTTAACCTTTCCCTGGCTGTAATTTCAGATTATTTTCCCTAAACGACTTGGCTGTTCACGCTGGTTTGTTTTCTTTTTTCTTTTTTCTTTTTTTTTTTTTTTTTAACTGCCGGCTCGCCGGTGCAGCGCTTTAATTCCTCCCTACTCCAAGTTTACACCTTCGGCGGGGTGGTGGCGGCGGCTGGAGGGCGAGGGGTTTTTTTTTCGTCAGCAGCGTTTCCTTTCACTTCCCGTCACAAAGGTGAGAGCCGCTGACCTTTGCTGGCAGTCCCGGCCGCTGAATTATTCATGTGATTGACTTTTTGTCAGTGCACACAGTTGTGCTCTGGGACATTTTATTCATTTACCTCATTTAAAGCGCCTTTCTGCACCTGTTCAAGTATTAATATCATGTAATTTGGGCCTAATGCCGATTTTGCTGAACACTCATTATATTTTTTATTAGCTATATTTCCAAACGATTATGTATGATTATTACCAAGCCTTACAAACAGCAATGGGTTATTCCCTAGACCTTTACATCTTCTTGTCAGGTTGTTTTCAGAAGCAAGGAGGATAAACATTTGACCAGTCCCAATGTTTTTATTCCTACTCCATATCCAACCAGAGAACTTAAAGCTTTTTCCCTTATGGCTTTGCGAAAGCATGATTAAATCCAACTCTGCAGAAGCTGTACAAATGCCAGCATTTATAAGGTCAACGCTTTTGTTAAAAATGCTATGTAAATGAGGATCTGCAAAAAGGGACATTAAATAAAATTAAATTCATTGTCTTCTTTAATGTCATTTACATTTTGGCTAAGCCCTGGCCTGTCAAGGAGGATTTTTAAAATAATTTTAATTACACATCATTTAGGGATCCAAGGTTTTCTATTCAGTAGCATTTGGATAACCCGCAAAATGGTGACTGTTTATTAACTTCTTAAATGACAACTTGTCATTTCATCTGCATAATGCAATGAAAACAGAGCAGTTTGGTGTCTTTTTTTTTTTTTTTAATTCTTATTTTTCTGTAAGATGTGCACCAAAATGCTGGAAGAACAGACCTTAAAATAGCTCAGCTGCTCTTTTGCTCTCAGCGTTCTATTGGCGCTACCAAGTTGAGAGTATATTAAAAAATTACGGCTTTCCTGGGTAACCAGTTCTGGAAAAATTGCCATCAGGAACCCGACATTGATTTTTCTTCTCCTTAAGAAGGTGGTTTATTGTAGATTAATGGGTTTAGCTGCGAGGGATCTGTTTGCAGACAGGGGTAGCTGGGTTAGGGTTTGAGGCGCGCAGGTACGAACACCTCCCACCTGTTCCAACGAGGACACGGCACACACCGGGGCTTGAAATGTACATAAAAACAGAGCAAAAAAATGGCAAATTAAAGCAATCTCCGTAATTCACCTGCTCCGAGCTCCCCCACACCCCAGAACCGGGACTTTGGAGGTGCTTCCTTCTCCCTTTTGCTTTCTTTCCCTCGGGTCATCTGAGTCACAGCATTTACATCGCTCCCTTGTAATCCCTGCTCCTAACCCCAGCACAACCCGCAGCCCAGGAAATTGTGGGAATGCCTGGGATGCTGGCAGAGCGATGTGCTGGGGGACAGCTCCCAGAGCATTGCTCCCCAGGAAATCCCAAACGAGCCGGGTGAGACTCCTGCACTGCTTTCCCCCACTGTCTAATACTCGATTATTTGAAGCCCAAAGCATTGCACGGCTCTAGGAGGAGGGAATAATAAAATCCCCTGCTTTTGTGAGAGAGGAAAAGGGGGGGAAGGGATTTAAGCAAAGCTGTCAAAAACTATACTCCAGGAGGGACCCTGATACAAACCATCCCGGGCTTCTGCTGCAGCCTTATCAGGTGAAAAGCAAAGATACTGCCAGAGCCTGTAATTTTGTTAGGATGCCTTTGATGAATTGGATTAGGTTATGGAAAAATCTTTCAAACTCAGAGTTCTGGTACGTGAGCTTCCAGGAAGTAAATAATTACTCTCAGACAGCAGATAATTAAAAAAAACAACCTGTGAAACACAAAGTGGTAGAAATGGGTTTAATAAGGCTCCGTTGCTAACGCAGAGAGATTTCGGGGGGCCGGGGGTAGGAGCAGCCCCGGTGTTGGGTTACTCGCAGGGCTGAGGAGGGAATGCTTTGCCGGGCTGGAGGAGGTGGAAATTCCAGGCTGGGAGGATGGAAATTGTCACCGGGGATGCCAGGGGGTGATTGACATGCGGGGCGAGGGGAAAGGGACGCGGGAGCTCAACCTGTGCTTGGCAGCCCCGGCGGAGCTCAGGAAAATGAGAGCCATTCACGCGGGTCCCGCTGCCAGGCGAGCAGCTCCGCCGGCTTGTTTATCTTTACAGCAAATCTCACAAAAACCGTTGTGGTCAAACCTGTATAATACAACCTTATACTGGCATTATTAATGCCCTGTTAAAATAAAGATGTAACTGAAAAAAAAAAAAAAAAAAGAGAGCGGGAGCTGGGGAATTTTACAGGCTGAGGGGCACTCTGGGCTTTACGAGATGTGAGTTCACTGTTAACTGTTTTGGTTCTTTAATGTTTTAAGCCGAGGGAAACTTGCTGGTTCCTCGGTGTATCAGCTCAGCTCTAACAGAACAGAGCTGGCTCCGTTCTAGGTTTTTATTTTGCTGTTGAACAAACTCTCCTTATTTCTCCTGGATGGAAAATATCCAGAGTGTAAACAGCGTTCGTTCGGGAGAAAGGGAAGGTGTTTGTTCCACAAGGTTTGGAGATTCCCGGGTGGCAGGGCTGGAGGCAAATTCAAAAAATTACCAAATAATAATAACAATAAAAAAAATCTTCCATACTTTGAGCAAAATAAAAGTTTCCCAGCCAGCACAAGGACACTGAGCCCACGGTGGCGCGGCGGCCGTGCCAGGGCGCGGGGAGCAAACTGCAGCATCCGCACGCGGCGGCGAGGATAGCGCCGTGTTTTCCCAATAATTCACTAGGAAATGAGTTTAACATGTGTGGAAAGGAAGGGGCTTACATTTGTGTTGTTGTAAGACATGTAGCATAGGCCCAGCTAGCGGAAGGAGTCGGCTCCAGCTTGTCTCTCGTGAAAGACGAAACACGGTTACACATCTGGTGAGAAAGAGCAGTTCATTTGCCCAGACAGCTCGCTCTGCAGCCGCTGAAAGGAGCTATTTTGACAGAAACAAAGCCATGGGGGCTGGGGCAAGTGATTAGCGGAATCCTGCTCGCTCAAAACTCCTTGGCCTTAATGATAAAGAAATAGAAAAGGAAATAAAGAAACCTGGCCTAAGCCTCCAGCAGTGTTTAAGGAGGCTTTGGAAAAGTAGCAATACAAACAAGGGCTTCCATGTCAAACTCCCGCTGCACTTGGTAAAAGTTTCTAAGGGAAAAAAAAAAAGGTTGGAAGAATAGCAGAACAAAAATTAACCTGAAAGCTGAAGGAGTTATTAAAAAGCAAAGGTCCAGCTTCACTTCTGGGATAAGCTCATTTTCCCGAGACATGTGCAGGAGAAGTTAATTTGACAGCATTGAGGGTGTGGTGCTCTCATTTAAAAGGTGAATTCACCACTGGAAATCTTCACCACACACTTGGTTTGCTCCCTGGCCCCGTGGCTGCACAGAACCTTCAGTTTAGTTATAAAGCAAACAACAAGCCCTATCAAAAACCCCAAGCCGGACAAGAAAAATCCCAATCCTCTCGCTGAAGTGAGGTTATTAATGCACAAAGGAGAGATGTGAGTGCCCTTTCTTTTGAATAACAACCAATAAAATTGAATTGGTCTTGGTATTGTGTGGATTGTCAGGAATGCTCTTTACCAATCCAAATTTGATTAGGATTTCCTCTTTATGTTTGTGCAGTTCTTCTGTGCTTCACGAGATGCTGGTGGGCAGTGAGCTGCCCGTGCTAATCCAAACAGGCTTATTAAGACATGTAGGATCCATCAGAGGGACTGCAGTGGGGTTGTCCCGTTGGAAACAAACAATTCAGTAGCTGGAGGTACAAAGAGATGTGGGGAGTGATCCCAGAGTTCTGCTCCAACCCGCTGCTCTTTCCCAGGGTGGTCATGGCTGGATGTCTGCTGGTCACTGGGCTCCACAGGGATGAAGGAAAGTCAGTGATAGGAAAA
>WEKY01023037.1:19426-39426 GCA_013390045.1 Picathartes gymnocephalus
GTGCACGAGCAGCTCAATCTCCATGGATAACAGGGCTGTTGGCCCTGTGGTTCTCCAGGCCGAGGCAGGACTAAGCCAGCTGAAAAACAAAATAAAGCACGGGATGGGATGGAAATGCAGAGTTTAAGGTGTCGGAGCTTCATTAGGATTTCCGAAGCAAAGCTGTGGTTGCTGCAGGATCCGTGCGGCTCCGGGGAGATTTGGGGTTTCTGTGCCTTGGCTCCTTGGGTGGGAGCTTTCCTTGGAGCTGTGGCTCCGAGGTGCTTTGTGTGACAGCCGGTGACAATCTGAGATGTGCGTGATGCCATTCTTTATGCATAAGACTCATATTTACTTATGGCAGCCCAGTTTGCCAGACCAGATTTTTACAACAGGAAAAATAAATTCAGCTGTGAGGACAGTGAAGACAGTGCTGTTCCCACTGATCTTATTCAGCTGAGGATGCAGAAACGTGGCCATGCAAACCACTGCACTTGACCTGGGCTCAGAAAGAGTTAAGGTATTAAAGGCATCTCACATTTAATCACTTTTTATCTCATTACCTGCTATTTTGCTTGTGTGTGTGCAAGTTTTCTGCTCTCTGGGAAGTGACCTAAGCGTGACTTCCACCACTCCTGCTCGTGGAGCTCTAGAGGATGATTCAGCCGGCTGTGCTTGTGTGGCTTTCCCCTCTGTCCTTCCTGTGCAGATCAGCTCCCTGGCACCCAAACCACAGGAAAAGGAAAATTAATTACCTTGTGTGCCATCTTTGAGATCTTTGGAGAGCCTCCTGCAGGTTTTTCAACACGATACATTCGCATGGTCAGGGGCAGCCCACGGCTCCTGCATCACCGTGGAATTTCATCTTCTCCGCAATCACTTCAAGGTGTTGGTTAGAGAATCATGGAATAGTTCATGTTGGAAGGGACCTTAAAGCCCATCCAGTCTTCAGCCTGGCGGGACCCAGAGCGTTTCCTGGGAGAGGGGGGCTGTGCCTGTGCTGTGGGTGTTGGAGGAGACCCCAGGGGATGCGCAGGGGAAGGTGGTGGCACTGCTGGGCTCGGCTGCCCTGGCAAGGTGCCCAGGCTGAGTGTCCCCAGCTGGTGGGACCTGCGGGCACCCACGGGGTGGGCTCCTACCTGTGCACATCCACCACCAGTCCTGCACCTGGTTGCCAGAGAATTATGGAAGGCTTTGGTTTGGAAAGGACCTTAAAGACCATCCCCTTCCAGCCCCAATGTTTCCTCCACAGACACACCCCTGGAGGAGCAAAAATGGAATTATGTTTGCCATGAACACAACCCTTGGAGGCATCACTTGGGGTCTCCTCTGATATTTTTGGTCAAACTCGCTTGGACCATGGCCAGACTGCTGCTCTGAGAGGAGCTGTGTGTTTGGGACAGCCTGGGGAGGCCCCCAGAAGAGTCCCGGGGTGTTGTGTGTCCCACCAGCCCTCCCACCCCGACAGGCTGCCTGTCACCCTCCATCCCCCTGGGACATGCACATCCCACAGGGAATGCTGGACTCCCTCCACACCAAACAGCCCCCATAACCCCAAAAAACCCTCCCAGTGCTCTAATGAAGGAGACCTGAGGTTCCCAGTGCTGGATTAGGCCCAAAGTCAGTAAAACTAAAATTACAAACATAAAATAACTACTTACTGGCACAGCATGGATGTTTTCACACATTCCCTCCCATTCCACAAGCTTTCCCGAAGACAGTAATGTAACAGAATATGCTGGAACATATGGTAGAATTAACAATTGATCCTGTTTCTGAAGGTGATATAAAATTTTATTCTGTGTGCTCCACGTCTCTGTGGGTCATTCTGTGTGTGCCTGGGTCGTGGAGTGAAGTGCAGCCACTCAGGGATTTTTCAATCTCATTTACACCAAGAGCATTCCCACATCCTCTTTAGGTGTCATTTAAACTCCAGAATAATTTTGATTTACAGACCATTGTAACTCCTCATCGTGGTCTCTCTGCCACAGCTCTTTCCCTGTCGAGCCACGTTGCACCACTGGTTCAACGTTGGGGTTTTTATTGTGTTTTTCTGTGGTTTCAGTAGAGCTCCCAGTCAGCAAAAAGAGCTCTCCTTTAATTTGCCCTGTTGTGATAAACAACCCTCCTGATTACCTATGATTCCTGCAGTATAATTTTCAGATTACTTGGCTCTCCTGGGTTCTGGTTGTGGAAAGATGCTTCTGGCTTGGCATGACATCATTTGAGCTCCCAAATAATCCCAGCTTTAATTACCTGCAGGTACAAGTTCGATGTGTTCCACTCTTTAGGACCTGTCCCTGTGTATTCCTCCAGCTGACAGAAGTGTAGAGAACCCAGTTCATACTCAAAAAGACAAAGGAGGAGATAGAAAAACAGATGGATAAATGTAAGAGCAAGTCCTGGTGTCTGTAGTTGCTGTAAGAGCAACCTTGAAGAAAGAGCAACCTTGGAGAAATGCTGCTTTTCCTGACTTCTTTCCTGGCAGAAACTGTCCCCTCCTGAAGAAAATGGTGTTAATATATATAAAATAACTGGAATAAGTTGTACCAGGAAATAGTTAGTCAAGCTGATGTGTTTGTCCAAAATAAAAGTGCTGTTTAATAAATAACACGAGCAGCTGGACTGACATACTCTGCATAACAAGTGTCACTTCTAACTCATGTTAAACGCTTTAGCAGAGTGTTTCCTGGCTTCATTTATTTCTGCTTAGTCAGAGGGGGTTTATTCCTGAGCAGTGTGTTTAAATCACTTTTGCCATTCAACTTCTTCCAGATCAAAAAATGCCCCCGTTTAAAAATAATGCACTGGATTGATGGGAATGTAATTGTTGGAGGCCTTGAAGAAATACACGAGTTGGCAACTCTTCCCCAAGCCCTTTGTTGTTTCAGAGTTTAGCAGTTAAGAACAACACAAATACATTTTGTTTGTAGTGGGTCACAGGTTCAGAGAGACTTTGAAAAAATAGACTGGGGATAATTGGGTTATCAGATGCAGACACTGCAGGGAATTGAGCATTATCTCTCCTCCGTGTTGGGACTACTGGGTCACTTCCTTCCCTGCCCAGCTCCCCTCTGACACAACCCAGATGGCTCTAACAGGGTTTTACTGCTTGCCACCCCAAAGTCCTCCCTTTCTGCACCCTTCAGCAGGTTGATTTTACGAGCCGTGGCCACAGTAAATAACGTTTGGCTTCTTTCTCCCCACCCATTCACCAGCCTGGGATCGCTGGGAGCACTGGAATTGCGGGGAGCACCAGGCCCTGGGATCCTCCACTGCTGTTCCTCATTTCTGTTAGACAGCATCTAACTGAGCTATTGACTTGCACTTTGACACTGCCACTGCTACTGGCTTTGATTGCGCTGTCAATCTGAAAAAAAAAAAACCAAAAAACCAAAAAAAAAAACCCTTTCAAAGCAGCAGGAAAACCTGTAATTGTTTAACTTCGTTCTGCATAAGCTTCTCTGCCCAACGCTTGCTGTTGTGGCGTAGCTCTGAGAGGACACTTTGTCACAGAGAGCCAGGGGAGAGTGCACTAATAAACTGTAATTAATTCACTGTTTTTTGAGATTTTTAAGGGTTGTAAGCATCAGCAGATAATATCTACTTATCTAAAAGGGTTCCCAGTTAGCGGTGGCAGGGCATTACATTGTTTTACTCAGGAAGTTGGACATGTTTTGGAGATGTCACTTCCTGCTACCTGGCTGGGGTTCCTTGGTGTGAGAACATTCACTGTTTGTGCTGTTTGAAGAGAAGAGCCCTGTCATTAGCACGTCTAGTGTCTAATTAATGTATTATCAGTGCCCTGTGTAAGGGGGTGGGAGTTGCTCCTTGAGGAACAGTTCAACCCCCTGGGGGAAGAACCTTTCCTGAGATCCAACCTAACCCTCGAGAGATAAAAATGCACCAATGCACTGAATTTATCTGTGCTCTCAAAGTATAGCCAGGGAGATGCTCACAGCTGAAAAGTAAAAAAAATGTTTCAGGGAAGTTTTACTTCTCAAATTAAAACATCAGGAAATCCTGCTGTTTGGTTCTTCCACAGTTTGTTTGAAGCTGTACTTTGAATACTTCATTTTCATGTTTGGAATTGTGTTCAAACAGATGAAAACAGCACTTTAAATCAATTAATCTTCGGTATTTCAGCTCAATACTGAGAATTTATTGGCATCTCCTCGCTTCCTCTCCACACTGGGTGCTTAATGCGGGCTTGCTTGTTATGCCTGCTCCGTAAATTAGCATTATCCCCCCCCATATCTGCTTGTTTCTGAAGAATTATTATACAAAGCCTCATTTTAAGGAGGTCAGACCCCTGCATGATGATTTGTTGTTCATGAATCTACTTTGTGCCAGTTTGTGTGTGCATGTGCAATCAGAAGTGACTTGGAGTGAGTGAGATAATAATCATCCGCTGCTGATATGAAGACTTCCTCTATTCGACTACCATGAATCAGGCTGATTCCGAGTGAATGAGATTTTAATCACCTGTCACTGCCGCCAGCACTTTCTCTATATTTATGATAATTTTTTTTTTTTGTCTTTTTATTGAAATCAGTGTTGACTGAATCGAGTAATCCTGATTAGCAATCTCACTGTATGCAGCCAAGAGTGAAATGCATCAGAGCATTATTGGTACACTGAACATGCTGAAATTGGATAAAAAAAAGGGCAGGCTAAGTGTGCCGGGGCGTTGGTTTGGCTGGAGGTGAGGGCTGGAAGGTGTGAGATCCTTCTAATTGCTCTCCAAACTGGGAGGGGTTTTGGGTCGGGGCTGGTACTAAAAAAACCCCTAAAAGCTCTGCTTTTACTTACACCCCTTGAATCTAAACTTCAGGGAAGGAGTGAAGTCATCAGGGTGGCATGCATGGAAATTAAGGCCATTTAGGGCAGCTTTCCCAGGAGGAGGGGTTTTATTTTTCTAAGTTTTGTATATATGAATAAAAAAATAAATAAATTTAAATGAGGGGAGCAGCATAACATTCAAACCCCGGGATTTGTCCCACAGTTTTGCTGAGTGAGGCACAATTATTTAGAGTCATAGAATGGTGAGGGTCAATTTATCTTTATTTGTTTAGGGTTGCCTATATATATATAGGATTATTTCTCTTTTTACGAGTTCGTATTTTTTACGTACCATGATTTGGTTACCACGTGGTGTGGGAAACTTCAGGCCTTTAATGCTGTGTGACATGTGAAAAATAAGTGCTGTGAAAGCCCTTTTTATTCTTAAAAGGAGTCTGACTGATGTTTCCTTAAGTGGCAGCGTCAGATCTGCAGCAGCCTCGGTGTCCCCGTGTGCTCCTGTGTCCCCATCCTGCTGGGATGGGCACGAGGGGACCCTGCTGGGGTGGGAGCAGCAGGGTGGGAGTCTTTGGGACCCCAAAAAGGGCTGGGAAAGCCCAGCGTGGGGTTTTCTGAAGGAAGACACGGATGGAAATACCCTGCTCCCTGTGGTTCTCAGCCTAACTGCGCTGCAATTAGAAATCTCAGTATTCAATCCAGCCCTCAAATCATATTTTGCTGCATTACTGAGTTATACTCGGCCTAAGAAATTACATTTCTAATGGTATGATAAGTGCAGGGGTTTTGGGCAGGGAAATAGTGCTCCCTGATGTCTGCCCAGGCCTCTTCCCTCAGCGGGGCTGGAGCCCAGGCTTCTCTGCTTATTTATTCCTTGCATTGGTTTTTTTCTGCTTCCTGCTGTTTCTTCCCTTCATTTCGTGCAACTGTGTTCTCTCTTTCCTTCTCCTCATTTCTTATTTTTCAAGGCACTTTTAAAAAGCTTTTACGAAGCACCTGCCAACCTTAGCACCCTCTGGTCCATGTGTGACCCCCTCTGACCTTGGCTCCGTTCCAGACTCCCTCATTCTCCACTTCTTCTGCCCAGAATTCCTCTGATTCAGTATTTCCCCGCCCATTCTCTTCCTCCACTCTGGATTTTGTTATCTTTGTTCCACTCTTAACATTTTAGCAGTTTTTTGGCTTTCTATCACCTTGGTCATCTGATATTTTTTCATTCTCACCTGGTCAGTTATAGGCTTCTGCTAAGGATTTTTTTCCTTCTTTAGCCCTTGGAATTTTATCTTCTGTGCTCTTGTCCTTTTCTCCTTTTCCGTTGACCCAGCTTTGCCTGGGTTTGTTCCCCTTTTCTCCCTTCTGTGTGCAGTCTCCATCACCCACAGATGCTCAGCTCTCAGCCTGTCGAGTTCCAGCTCTGTCCCTGTCCCCTGCCACGTTTCTCTCTGCAGACCTACCTGGCTGTCTCTTTGGAACCTCTCTCTCTGAAGGTTCGCGCTGAAGGGAGCTAAATGGGAGCAAAAACCAACATCAGCTTCAGAAATTTGGGCTGAGGCTGCTGGTGCCACACCTGGGCTCTGTCACTTTCTGTCACTTGTGTCACTGTGCTGGAGTTCCCTTTGAATGCACAGACAAATTCCTCTCCCATAATCCCAGATGCTTTTTTTTTTCTTCCAGAAAGGGAAGAGTTCTTCTCCTGGGTGTCAGGCTTGCAGCAACCTCCCCTCTTTACCCTTCTCCCCATTTTCCTCTGCTGCTCCACAGGCAGCAGGAACCTCGGCTCCCCTCCTGCTCTGACCACAGGAGCCACCGAGGCCCTGCCCTGTCCCTGGTGTGGAACACAAACCTTCTCACAGCCTTTGCAGTTTGCTCACCATGTTTATCCCTAGAAAGTGCCTGCCTTGCCTCTCTCCCTGCCTGGTCACAGCACGGTGCAGACCAAGGGACATCAGCCAAGGCACGGGAGAGGCCTCCTCATTATCCCCACGGTGGGACAAAGAACCATTTCAGCTGGGAGCAGAGGCTGCGGGTGCCTCTCCTGGAGCATGGTTCTGTCTCTGGAGTCTGGGAAAATCGAAACTGGGAGGGCTGGTGCTGCAGGGACCTGCAGGAAGGGGAGGTTTTGCAGAGCTGCTTCTGGAAGGGAGGGGAATCTTTGAATTCCCGACTGGTTTGGGTGGGAAGGGACCTTAAATCCCACCCAGTGCCAGCCCTGCCATGGCAGGGACCCCTCCCACTGTCCCAGGCTGCTCCAGCCTGGCCTTGGGCACTGCCAGGGATCCAGGGGCAGCCTCAGCAAATCTGGGCAACCTTGTTCCCAAAAAAACCCCAAAACACCAGGAGCTCTGCTGTGCTTTCTGCCTGCTCTCTCCTGTCTTTTCCACTCCTTCTCCTCTTCCACCTACATGAATGGTTTGTATCGCTCATTAACTCTCCATCTTAATTATATTTTTGGGCGTTCTATGTCAGCGTCTCTCTTCAATGAGAGGTTTTTTTCAGAATTCAGGCTGTAAAACCCTTACCCTCCCCAACCCTTCTGCTTTTCCCATAAATACATCCCTGCTGGTGGACACAGCTCGTCCCATAATCCTGCAAAAGGATCCCAGCACTTGTATCAACCTTTTCACACCATCAGAGAGCCCTGGGATGGTTTGGGTTGGAAGGGACCTTGCTGGTCCAACCACAGGCTGGGACACCTTCTGCTGTCCCAGGTCCTGTCCCTTGTCACCCACGCTGGCACACAGCAGCCCTGTGCCCACCCTGGGCCTGTCTGAGGGGATTTGGGAGCTCCTCTCCTCCGTGGCTGCTCCCAGCCTGGCCAGTGCCACCCAGGACACTGCGGGCATCGCAAAGCTGTGTAGATGTGGCACTTGGGGACATGGGTTAGCTGTGGCCTTGGCAGTGTCAGGTTTATATTTTTGACTTGTTGATCTTAAAGGTCTTTTCCAACCTCAATGATTCTGTGAGTCTGTGATTTTGCTGTGTATCTTTCTGTATTTTTCCCTCGTTTTCTCTCTCTCCCTCTGCTGTAACACACACACACCCACCTCACCATGAAGCCTCTGCTGCTTTGGCTTCCTTCAGATATTTATTTCTTGCAGACCCCCCTCGTTTGTCACTGAGCCAACCCAACACCTGCTTTGCTGTTTGCATCCATCAGCAAGAATCAGCTTTTTCACCTTTTGCTAATTTTCCTACCATCACCACACTTCATTATTTCTAAACCAGCCATTGGCTGCATGTGCAATTTGCTAAATAATACATATGGCATTCATGTCCATACTGGCCATGCACTACACATTACCTTTTAATAGCTCCTTATACCTATATTTTTTACTAACTCCTACAAAAAGTAAAACTTCCTCATTTTTAAGGGTTGTTGTGACCCCAGAGAGAATTTCAGGCACTAATGAGCACTGATAAACCCTACTTCAAACCCAAACCACAAAATTTGGCTGACAAAACACACTCAGAAATTAAAAAATAAATTACTTGATTTCTAAAGAGTTCACACCAGTGGCAGCAGAGCTCCTGCTTTGCTTTCTGGATTTGTGCTGCTGGTGGGGTGCTGGTGACTGGCCCTGAAGGCTGTAACTGGGGCAGATCCCCAGTGTCAAATCAGTTCTAGTTATTTCTGAATTGTCATTAATCTCTTCCCTTTCCTCATTTACTAATGGGCCTAGTTTCTCTCGGCTGCTTCTCTTTAGCACACAAACAATTGCAGGCAAAGAACGCCCCTAAGGTTGCAAAGACAAGCATTTAGAATCAAAGGTGCTGTAACAAAGGTAACCCCTGCAAGCTTTGGTTGGGCTCCCTGTGCAGATCCATGAGGATCTTGGGTTCTGTTCCATAATCAGAAACAGGATTTCCTCCCCCAACACAATCCCCACCTCGTTCGGTCCTGTTCTGTATTTTTCCCCTCATTGTTCAGTGTGTGGTCCTCATGATTTAGTTGCTGAACGTTATCCGAGTCTCGCCTCAAAAAAAAATCCACCCAAGTTTCTCCCTGAGCCCTCTGACAGAGCTCCTCACCACGGCGGGTCCGCAGCAGTGTCCTTGTCGCAGAAGCATCCCAGCTTTAGGAAAGGGAGCTGGAATCGCTGGGGAAGCAGGAGATAAGCAGGGAAGTCTCTCTGTAAGTGCTGCACAGGAGAAGTTCAGGGTCTGACTTCCCACAGTCATATGGACATTATATATAATGCAATCATCTACAGTGCACATACCTCATGGACTGAAATGGGCTTTTCCTCTGTCTAAAACCCAGCTATCATCGACTTCAGCTACAGCAAAATGCTCAGATCCGAGTGTGGGGTAAAGCCAGGCCCTGGGAAATGAGCCCTGCAGGATTAAATCATCACCTCTGCAATGCTGCTGTGAGCAGACCTGGCCAGAGGGACTGGCTGAGGGACAGGGAAGGTGGCATGCAGGGACTGCTGCTTCCTGTAGCCTTTTTCTTTCCAGCTCCTGATCCTTTCCACAATCTTTAGCATTATCAACAAGTTTTGACAGGGGGGATTACAAAAAAATCTATAATTAATCATTCATTTCAGTTGCATGAAAAACAGGCTTGTAAAGAAAGTTGTTTTAGCTCCATAATGCCCAAATATACAAGAAGGTGTAAAATAAGGCACTTTATGTAACTTTCTGCAGCCTTAAGGAACCCCTAGACATGGTTTTCCTGTGCCCATGGGACATCCACATTGGAAACATTTAAAAGGCATTATCAGAGTTAGCTGTGGCCTCCTAATAAAGAAAAGATCCCTGAATTTTACCAGGTATTTCTTTGTTCATGGCAGGGGAGTGATAAGGCTGGGGAACCTCATACCCCACCTAAAATGTGGAGTGGGAGAGCCCAGTGGGAACACATTCCTCTGCTCTGACTCCCAGGGAAAATCTCCCAGCTAATTAATGAGTTCCTCCCTCGTTAGGATATAAGGAAGGTGCTCTGACAACTTGTTCTTCACTCTGAGTGTTCAGGAAGAGTAGGAAATACAACACAAGAGGTGTCAGGAATCCTTTAAGGAAGGATCAACACTGGAAAATCGTTCTTTTCACAAAATTGGAGGAGAAGATGGAGAGAAAACGAGCCTGGATTTGGGATGAGGCAAAAAAAAAAAGCAGAAGGGAGATGAGGAGAAGCAGGGGGGAGAGGCAGCAAAGTTGTAACGAATGAAAAGACCAAAAACTGCATGGAAAGAGAACAAAAAATGATGGATTAGAGTGGTTCCCACCCAAAAGGTCCTGGGCCATCTCCTCTCCCACTCTGCTCAGTGCCCTGTTCCAGGCAGGAGGTGACACCAATGTCACACAGTGCCAGCAGCCAGAGAGGAGAACCAAAAAGGGCTGCAGAGGGTCTCAAATGCTGGGAGCTCACCAGGAAATCATGAATTCTAAAATAGACAGAGAAAAAAAAAAAAAACCAAAAAAAACCCAAGGAAGTTGCTGAAGTTATTAAAAGATAAGATTTATGGGCAAGTTTATTTCAGTTGGTTGGCTCTCCAATCAGCTACTGGTGCTAATTGGATTAGTTGCCAAAATAAGCTAAGAATAGAACCTTCTCTTTCCTTATTGTTAAAGCTTTCCAGGGAAAAAGTCCTTGAGGACAAAAATTAAATCTTTATTTCTAGCAACATAAAATTCCCCTCTGCAAAAAGGAAGAACCTTAACACTTGGCTGTTCCTCCTGTCCTGCAGAGCTCCAGAGCGCTGGGAGAGGGAACATTCTTGTTCCACTCCAAATCAAGCAGTTCGTGGCAGATGCTGAGCATTGTTCCTCTTGATTTTGTCAGTATTTCTCGTCCTTTCTGGAGGAATTTCCTTGCTGCATTTTCCACAGCTGACTTACAGCTCTCCAGGAACGTAAATACTTCTGACAGAATGGAGCGAGCCTAGAGAAAGCCTTGGGTGATTTCAGAGTGCCCCTTAACACAGAGAACCCTCAGCATCCATCCCCCACCATGGATTCTTTCCCCTGAAGCCAGCACAGCTCTTTCCCAAACAGCTTTCTGAGAAGGGAATCAGCTCCTCTTTCACTGCTGGATCAAAGTGCAGATAAATAATAACCTGGCAATAAGCTGTGTGTGTAATACAGGCTTGTGCGCTCTGGGTTGGATCCTGCTGCCCTGCAAAAAAGCAGCAGATCCACTGGAATTATTAATATCACGATTGCTGATGTTTATTTTGTATTATTTTTCAATGATTACTTTTTAATTAATACATTAACTCAATCTGTAGTAAGTATTTCAACTACTCTTTCTTGTAGCTCTCGTCAAATGAACTTTTATGTAAGAAACTCAGCACAGCCCTTATTTTGCAACTTAAATAAGCAGATTATGTCTGTCCAATGGAAACAAGCTGGGAGAGCTGGGGGGCTCCAACCTGGAGAGGAGAAGGCTCCAGGGAGAGCTCAGAGCCCCTGGCAGGGCCTGAAGGGGCTCCAGGAGAGCTGGAGAGGGACTGGGGACAAGGGATGGAGGGACAGGACACAGGGAATGGCTGCCCACTGCCAGAGGGCAGGGATGGATGGGACATGGGGAAGGAATTCCTGGCTGGGCTGGAATTCCCAGATTTGCTGTGGCTGCCCCTGGATCCCTGGCAGTGCCCAAGGCCAGGCTGGACACCCTGGGACAGTGGGAGGTGTCCCTGCCATGGCAGGGGTGCGACAGGTTGGTTTTAAGGTCCGTCCCAACCCAAAAATGTTCTGGGATTCTCTGCAGATCTGTTCTACAGCAATGATCACCTCTCACGTCTAAAGGCGTGGTTCATTCATTGAGATTCTACGGTATGGTTTCAGCTTTTGAATTTTATTTTGATTTCAGCAAAGAAAAACCCTTGTAACTGAGAGGTGGAGGTGTTCTCGTGTCCTTTACAAATCTTCACCCCAGGTGAAGGGCAGAGGATGAGCCTAAAGCATGTCCTGGAACCACAGCCCGGTGCTCTCTGTGGAGTTGATGGCTTGGAAACTCTGATAATTTGTAGGAATGTGAAATAAATCCACAGCCTTGCATGAAGGATGAAATTAATCCGTTTGGTTTGTCCACTGTGGTGCAGAACCCTCTTCCATGACCAGCGATTCCTGCTTTTGCTGGTGAACGGTGGTAACACTGAGCTCTAGGCAAAAAGAAAGATGCCTGCAGGTAGTGCATACGTTCCATACATTTTCCATCTGATTTGTCAAAGAAAACACCACATTTCCCAGAAATATCCAGCAGGGAACTTACCTCAAAGTGTAAACAAGTAGAATAAAGCACCTTTCCAAAAAAAGCCTCCTTTAAAAATAGGCCAAATTTTAATTCTGTTTAATAAGAACATTGGATTTGAGCGATTATATTGTGCCTCTTTCAAAGCCTGGTGTGAAAAGCCCGTCCAAAGTTCCCTGTGCAGCCCAGCAATGCCCACCTGAGCACGGGGAGGTGGTGGGGATCCCACCCCTCCCCATGGAAAAGGAGCTCCGGAGAAGCTGAAGTTGCAAATTGTATCTCACGGCTGTCATCAAACCATTATCGGCTCCTTCGCTGCTGAGTCCTGGAGATACCGAGAGCCATTTATCTGCCCCAGAAATCCTGCCTCGGATTAGGTGCCAACATTTCCACCTGTTCCTCACCCATCTGCTGGATTTCCTGGTCTCTTAAATCTCCGGCCTTGCTGAGATGTTGGAGCGCTTCGGGTTCGAAAGTTTTCGCCACTGAAATCTTTCATTGGGACGACGGGAATATTTCTGGGCGGTGTAAAATTTCGTATCTAGCTAATCAAGAGAGGAAAATACCGTAAAGACAGTTTATCTGTATTCATTTGAATGAGAAGTGTTAGAATTAATTTGATGTGTTTAGAACCATGGAATGTGCTGAGTTGGAAGGGACCCATCAGGTTCATCCAGTCCAGCCCTGCCCAGGACACCCCAACAATTCCACCCTGTGCCTCAGAGCGTAGTCCAAGCACAAATTTGAAATTATTCCAGGAAATCAGAGGCGCTGCAGTTCCCCTATAGAGATCAGGGGGCTTTCTGGAAAATCCTGAGGGATTTTGCCGTGTCCGACAGACAAAATTTCTCCTCATGCCCAACCCAAAACGTCAAAGCCGAAGCTGTCGGTTTTTTGCAGGTAAAGATGGAACAACCTGGATTAGTTATCCAGGATGGACCTCCTCAGGTAAAACATCCAGCTGTTTGATATATGTTGGATATTAAATCTGCCTAATGGGGGGATCAACCACCAAACATTCCAATTGTGGGAGCTGTGGGCACCCACCAGAGGTTTTGGTGAAGGAAACCCTTCTGGATCTGCTCAGTGATGACCCAAAAACCCCACCTGGGACCCATTTTACAGCCAAGCCTGACCCAGCTGTGTGGAACAGGGGTTATTATGGGAAAAGTTTGGGGAGACACCCGGAATGTGGTGCAGTTCTACTAATATTAGCTTTAGCAACTCACAATTATAATGACTAATTGGAGCCATCACTCATTGCTATTGAGTTCCCAGGTGAAAACTATGGACCAGAACCTCCATTAGCATAAATTAGCATTGGAAAGTCAATTAAGTTACACTGATTTTACACTAGTTTTACTGTCTTTCATAAGGCGGAGAGGAAAAAAAAAAAAGCCCCACTTCTGACTTCAATTACACATTTTTTTCCTCCTCCAAAGCAAATTTTGGTCACGTTTCTTCAGAAGTCTCCAAAACCAGACCTGTCTTCACCTGGAATGGAGCCCTGTGGCTTGGCTGGGCAGAGCAGGCTTGCTCAGCTATTTTCTTGTTCTCAAGGTGATTTGAGTGAGCTGGGTTGTTGTTTTTCCTCAGTGCAGAATTCAGAGTGGGTTTTCCATGAAATATCTCTTCCAGGGAACTTGGTCCCATTCCCATCGCGAGTAGAGAAGCTTTTTCTCATCCCCTCTGGGCAGAAAGGGGAGATAAGAAAGGAAAAGGTGAAAATATGCAACGTGAAGACGTTTCCTGATTTAAGGAAAAAAAAACCCAAACCACGATAATTTGCATAGTATTTATAAATTGGTGTGTGAATACCTGAACACAGGGTTCGAAAGCAGCAATATTTTTCAGTAGCATAAATCTTAATGGGAATCTGGCAGAAAGGTACAGAAGAAAATCTGCAGGTTGATGGTATAAATTGCAAGCACATGACTGGAAATGTTCTACCCTGTCCTGAAGTTATCAGAGATGTCCAAGGGTGTTCCTGAAGGGAAGAGAGGGATGTGCAGAACACCAGTGGTTTATCAGGACTCTCCTACAGAATGGCAGGACTAAGATCAGATGAATTATAGGACAGTGAAAATAAGAATTAGTGGGAGACAAACAAATCAAAGAAGTCTGAGAGTTTTTTGAGCCATAGACAGGCTCTGGTTTGTGTTTTCCTCTTAAAATTATAAAAATAATAATTACAGAGGTGAAGCAGTCAGGGCTTGGGGGTTTTTTGGTGCAAGACCTTCCATCTGCAGAGCTAGAGCAGTGTCGGTGGCCCTGTGCAAGAAGAGAACGCCCAGGTCTGTCTCTGACACAGTGAGAAATTCCCCACAGCATCATTTTCCATCAGCAGTGGCACCAAGGATCTGCCCTGGGCCACCAGGAAGTGCTCGCGCCAAAACTCAGGCAGAAGACATGAGCTAAATTAATTTTTTGGGTTTTTTAACAACTGAGCCATGTTTTTGTAGTTCAGGTATTTCCACAAGTTCTGCAGTTGTGTCGGGAAGTTTCGGGTGGAGGGAGGAGAGGTTTCCATTGAGGCTGGACCAGAGCTGACATTTGGGCACGTTCCATCTTTTGGGAAACTCCCGAGGAGGTCCTGCCCATTTTTGGCCACCCCTGACCTCGTGGCTGCATTGCAGCATCCCAGGACCAAACACAACTCCAGGGTGTGCCCATCCACCCTCCCGCTCTGTCTCAGAATTCCTCAAACTCTTCACTTCTATTACAGATTTTCTTGGACAGATTCCTTGCCTCCATCAGTGCAAGCAACACCTGACTGCAGGGAAATATTCTGGATTTAAATATTTACCTAGGTTGCCTCAGCAAACATTTTCCTTGATGTTAAGGCTCCTGCTGTGGAGCATCCGTGTCCTCCAGGTATCCCCTGGTCCCTGGGCTGATACAAGGCATCCCTTGAGGACAAATCTTTCTAATCAGATCTTCTTATTTGCTCCCTCTTGCGTTTTTCCACATTAGACACTACTTTGATTATTGTTGTTGGGAGTTTTGGAGGCACAGTGGGGTCTGTAAATATGGTGGCATCCATACATCTCCCCATAAATGAGGAATTGGCATTTATTGAGCTGTTCATAGAATCCCAGAATCCCAGAACGGTTTGGGTTGGAAGCGACCTTAAAAACCATCCAGTTCCACCCCCTGCCATGGGCAGGGACACCTCCCACTGTCCCAGGCTGCTCCAAGCCCTGTTAAACCTGACCTGTAAGAGAAATATCTTTGCTGAGACAAATTTTCCAATACACTTCAGCTGGGATTATTTTATCATCGAGAAGATGAATTTTTTTGTGGGCAAAGCCATCAAGAACAGACTCATAACTTGTTCTTCTGGCTGACAGAGGATGAACTGAGGCCTTTCAGCTGGTTTTAGCACACAGGGCCCTCCAGACAAAGAGTTAAAGGGAACATGAGGACAACCCTGGGACCGTTTGGAAGCTTTGATAAACGAATTATCACGATTATTTGATGATCTCCATTAGCTGGCAGGCAGAGCTCGTGGGCAGGCAGGGAGGGCTCTGGCATGAGGATCGCACTGCTGCTTCCATGTGGAGCCCTTGGAGGAGGAGGTTGGGAGGTGTGGAGGAGCCCCTCAGCTGCCGGGGTGAGGGCAGGAGGTGAGGATGGGTCTGGGTGCAAGATGAGCTGCGGGGGATTTCAGAGTGTAAGCATTAAAATAAAAAAAAAAAAGAAAAAAAAAAAAAAAAAAGCCCCCAAATAGAGCCCATAGATGGTAATGACAATGTTTTGTTATCTTTATGTTGTTTTCTTTGCATGCTTGTTAAAAAGTGGAGTCAGAGTGTCTGAGACGGAGCCCTAACAAGTTCCTTCTAATCAGCCCCGGAATGCTTCTGTCAGGCACAAGAAAAATGCTCAGCTTGAACAAAGCTGCATTTTTCCCCCAAGAAACACATTTGTTTAAAGATTGGCCTGTCAATTTGTGAATCAACATTTCGGCTTTTTGCTCAGACATCATGCTTTCGCTTTTTTTTTTCCCCCAAGAAGGGGAAATAATACAAAGCTGCTATTTGTTGTTTGAAGGAAGTAAACTTCATCAGGTCGACTTAGATGTGTGCTTCAAATGTCACTCAGTACAGCTTTCTTGTAATGAAACGCTGCATACAGATTTCTTCCTTTAGGCTCAAGGGGATTAGACCCAGTAAAAGAAAAATTCAGTCTTCCTTGCTGTGGTGCATCAGAGTGAGAAGTTTAAAATCCACAATTTATTCAAATATTGATATTTCTACTTGTCAGAAGAGAGGTGCCTTGAAATTTCCACTGAGCACTGTTGTCAGAAGAATTGCAAGAAATGTGTCAGATAATTCATAAACGGAGTTCACTACTGTGAAATCAGTTGGGAACAGCAAAAAAAAAAAATATTCTTGTTGATGTAGAATAGGGGCAATATAACAGAAAATAGCACTCACTTCTCCATCATGTCAAGCAAATGCTCAATTTGGGCCAGGTATTTTTTTTTTTTTTTTTTTTTTTTTTAACAGCTTGCTGCTTCTGGAGGAGCCCACAATGCATGAAAAATGTGTTGAGTTTTGCTTTGTGGACAAGAGATCTGTTTGTTGGTTTTCCCCCTCCCCGCCCGTTCCCATCCCACCCAGCCCAGGCTGCCGGGGAGGGCCCGGTTCATGCATGTGGTTTGCATTAGAGCCTTAAAAAGCTGTGAACGACTGGGCTAATGATGTAAAGCGCGAGTGTAAATTCCAAACTGTTGATAGCAGCGAGGGAAGCTGAAGAAATGTCCCTCAGTAATTTTTAACCCCCGCCATGTGTTGAAGTCATCTCGCCCTTCCCTCCCAGCTGGGGGTGGAGGTGGGGGGTGGGGAGCGGGGTGTTCGGGCTCGCCGCGCTCCCGGTGCTTCCCAATGCACAAGAACCTCGCCCTGCTAATAGCAGGAGGCTGTCCCGCCGGGATTTGGGGGCAGATGTGGGAGGTGAGTGACGCCAGGCAGCGGTGCGGCGCAGCTGCTCCGTGGCAGGAGCGGGGCTCGCTGCAGCCGCGGAGCCGGCAGGGCTCTGCCGGGGGTCCAAACCGGGCACAAACCGGGCTCAGAGCGGGATATTCCCGGCAAAACACAGCCCTCGCTGCTCTCCCAGCTCAGGGCTCACGCGTCCCCGGTGCCCCTCACGTCCCATCTGGGTGCGGGTACCAAACCCGAGGAGGCTGTGCCGTAGCATCCTTGCCAGCACAGGTTTTGTCGTGGGCGACTCCTTCAAATATTGCCTGGTTTCCGTGGAGCGCGTTAAAGAGGCGTTTTCTGCGGTCTTAACACGCTTTCAGTATAAAACCTCTGGAAAATGGATAGCTTAGTTAAAGCTCATGTGAATATTTTAGAAATATCCTTAAATAATAAAGGCCTTCTATTAGTATAAACACAGATAACTGTAGCATCTTTTCTACAGTGATCACTTTCCTTTTTATTTCTTTTCTTTTTCTTTTTTCTTTTTTTTTTTTTTTGGTTTAAATCCAGTACACCCCAACTATTCCTCTGGCACCAAACTTCTGCAGAGCAAATTGAGCTAAATATGGCAAAATGTACTCCTCTCCTATCCTAGTTAAACTCCCAAAATTAAGCGGGTTAACTCAACCTACAGCCTCAATTTGCAGAACACATTTTTTTGCAGCTGCTTGAACCCCATTGCTAGAAACCCCACCAATATTTCCCCCGCCCCACAGTGTTTCCAAACTGGTTTATTTCTCTTTGTGAAGTGGAAACCCACCCCTAATCCCCCTTTCATTAGCTCCCTGTATTCTTTGCTTGCTCCAGAGTGGACACTACAAGAGGCTGACATCTTTGGCTCGTTAGAGCATAGATGCCTGCAGAAGCTGACGTTTTCCACGCCTGCTTGCAGCCTATTTTTCCTTTACATCCATTGCTTACTGTCTGCTCGGTGTCTGGGCGAATCTGTCATCTGTGCCAGAGCACAGCCCGCTGCACCACTGACAGTAAGAAGGTAAACGCTTGCTGCCTGAATCCCCCATTAACTTTGTGAAGCGTATTGATTTCTTGTAAAAATAATGATATTGACAGGCTTTCCAGGAGTAATTGTTTCCAGAGCACAAAGGTCAGCGCTGAGAGTGAAGGGTTTTGGAGCCCGGGTACTCCACAGACATTTTTGCAAAGTGCTGGGGGATGGAGGGGAAACAAATAGCAACAGTTTGAGACTTTAGAAATTTAAGTACGTTGACAAAACACCTCGTAGGGGGCTGGCAGCATTATTGTGCTCATGAGTCATTAATAGCAAAACAGCTCGCCTTGGCTTTGGCACGGGGAGATTTGTAGACAAACAATAACAATAAAAGTCGCTCCAGCCTCTGCTGCTCCGCCTCGCCGGGAAGGGCTCGGGCTCCCAGCCCTCAGGAACCAGGCTGGGAGCTCCTCTGCTTCCCAAGGAAACCCCTTGGAGAGGCTGGGGCAAATCCCCCTGGTGTTCCAGGTGTTCGTTAACTCGGGGAAGAAACTGTGCGCTCGGGAAAGACGAAGCAAAGCCCTGGAGTTGCCGTTGGCCTGGATTAATCAGGCTGCCAGAGCTAAGCAGGCTGGTGGGATCCAGGATCCTCGGGTATTAACGCAGACTGAGCCCTCCCTGCCTCCAGCGTCCACTCAGGGGGGTGGTTCTGGGCGTGGGGAAGTGGTTTTGGGTACACAGAGGTGGTTTTGGGCACAGGGAGGTGGTTCTGGGTACAAGGAGGTGGTTTTGGGCATGGGGAAGTGGCTTTGGGCATGGGGAGGTGGTTTTGGGTGCAAGGAGGTGGTTCTGGGCGCATGGAGGTGGTTCTGGGCACATGGAGGTGGTTCTGGGCACAGGGAGGTGGTTCTGGGTGCAAGGAGGTGGTTCTGGGCACAGGGAGGTGGTTCTGGGCACAAGGAGCTGGTCCTGGGCTCGGAGAGGTGAACTTGGGCAGAGGGAAGTGGTCATGGGCTCAAAAAGGTGGTCTTGGGCATGGGAAGGTGGTTCTGGGCACAGGAAAGAGATCCTGGGTGCAGAGAGGTGGTTCTGGGCATGGGGAAGTGCTCCTGGGCTTGGATACATGGCCCTGGGCTTGAGGGGATGAACTTGAGAAGAGGAAATTGCCCCTCCAGGGCACAGAGAGGTGGTCCTGGGCATGGCAAGGGGATTCTGGGGCAAGGAGGAGGTTCTGGATACGGGAAGGTGGTCCTGGGCTCAGGAAGGGGGTCCTGGGTACAAGGAGATGATGATCCTGATGATGGATGCTCAGAAGTGAGGGATTCCCTGGCGTGTGGAAAGCAGGAATTCAGCCCAGTGTTGGCCAAACCAGCGCTGGCTGGGCAATAGTGTGGGTGCAAAGTAATGGTGTTTGAAAAATGGACTGCAGTGGCAAATTGCTTGGAGTTTGATATGCAGCAGGACGCTGCTCATCAGGCCAAATGTCCATCTGCTTGTCTGTCCATCCAGGATTTTCCTCCTCAGAGAACAGCATGTTAAAAATGGGAAAATCTCCTTTAGCTGTGCTGCTGCATCCTTGTGCTTGGGACAATGCAGGCAGGAACAGGGCCAGCTCTAAGCCGCCTTTGCCACTCTCGAGTTAAAATATACAGTCCAGGCTCTTTCTTGGATAAAACGTGCTCCAAAAATGGGAAGCAAGGCCCAAGCTGGCATTTTTTGTTACTATTGTCTATTTCTAAGCAACTGTTGTAAGTGGCAGCTGAAAAAACAGTGATTTAATTTCACTTTATTAAACGTAGGCATTTAAGCATTTTTATTGCTTTTCCCTTTCTGCTGCTGAGTTGCTCATGTTTAAACCTTTGTTGCTAATTTTAGGCGGCAAAAAAAGTTCCTGGATTAGGCAGGCCCTCGTTAAGGAGGGGTGGTGGGGAAGGGTTTGTACCGGGGGCTGTGCCAAGGGAAGGGATCAGCCCCGGATCACCTGTCGGAGCGGGGAAGGCTGGAATGAGGAATGCAAACAGGATGGTCCTGCTGGCAGGTTTTGGGAAGCAGAGGGGTGTTGGTTATCAGCGTTACATCACCGCGTGCTCCCGAG
>WEKY01023037.1:44426-49426 GCA_013390045.1 Picathartes gymnocephalus
AAAGAGAGAGAGAAGCACAACAGGCAGAGGAGGAGCAAAACTGTTTTTCTGACTCTGAGCTCACGCATTAGGGACGCGTCGCGCTGCTTTCTGGGACCGAAATCACAGTTTCTTGATATTTAATTTTCTCCGGCTTTTTAGCAGATAGTTGTGGAAAGCCCTGACGCTGCGAGTCTCTTATGGCTAAATTATGTGTTCAGAGTTAGCTGGAGTATAGATTTAGTCCTGCTGCTGTTGCTCAGAGTCCATTGTAAGATAATTTGTCCCACTCAATTAGACTAAGTTGTCATGTGAGAAGTGCTGAGCTCAGAGCCCGGCGGCACCAAAGTTCCCTCGCTCAGAGCTCACAGCTCACAGAGGGCTGGAGCCTCCCTGCTTCCAGTTCCAGCTGGGCTGGAGAGATCCCTGGAGCTCTGGGCAGGGGATCTCTGCTTTTCCCGCTGCTCCAGAGAGGAGGCTGGATGCTCGCAGCCAATGACATCCCTATCTTCCGATTTTGAGAGCAGGAAATCACCTGGAGAGGTCGTGGGTTCAGTCCCTGCATGGGCCATTTGCTTCAGAGCTGGACTCGATGATCCTTGCGGGTCCCTTCCCGCTTAAAATAATCTGCAAAATATGTTAAGGAACACTGAGATGGGGAGCCAAACACCGGCTGTTTCAGCCTTAAAGTTGTCTGTTGTAACCTGAGTTTTATCCCCTTTAGGGACACAGGATCTGATAAATCTTTATCTGGGTGATGATTTCTGGTGTCCAGGAGCCTTTCTAGAGCTGATGCCCACCACGGGTATTTTTCAAAGGTGTTAATTGGGATTGTTTAGTGAAGGAGACTCATCCGCACCTCCTCCTGTTCATTTACTGCTGAAGTTAGGGAATATTTAGTGTCTGAGGGAGGAGGAAGGAAGGATTCAGCCCTCCAGTTGGGTCCTGCTGATTGGTCTCAAACAGAATTCCTCCGTCTATTCCTGTCACAAATTTTCTGTGTCATCCTGGACGTGTCACAGCCAGTTTTCCAGCGTGGCAGAATCCTTCCCTGCCTGGATCCACGTGCCAGAGCCACCTGGAGTTTAAATTGTGGGAGTGCCGAGTGCTCACCTGGACTCTGCTGTGGGCAGGAGTGCGCTGTGGAACACTTCTGTTTGCGCAGGGTCACTGGGAGTGGGGACAGAGGAAAACCTCAGAAAACACGAAGTATAATCTAGATAAGGCTTTATGGGGGTCAGTCCCCAATCCCAGCAGGGTGGTCAGAAGGACCCCCAGCCCAGCAGGGCTGGTTTCAGTCTCTCTGTGTTTCACCCCTGCTGAAACCCAGTGACACAGCACTGATTTCACCTCCTGGAAGGGCAGCGCTGTTAATTCTGAAACGCTTAAATGTGATGGGCAAAGTGTCTGTGAGGAGGTTGGTAAGACATTGACTTAATAAATGGCAAGGTTAGGAAGATGTGCCCTGTGGAAGTCTCGGTGCTCCATATTTTTCAGGGAATATAAATGTGTGAGGTAATGTTAATCATCATTCTCCATCCTGAACACGGAGCAGGACAGCTCTTCTACATATGAGAAAGTGATAAAATAGAATCATATCATTTAATACTTATAAATCAATACTCCGTGGAGCTTCTGCAAGCATTTGTTACCTTGTGGGCCGTTGACAGTGAGAATTTCTTTAATGTAAAGTCTTTAATTTGCAGATATACGTTATTGGAAGGAGCAATGAAAAACTTGTATTTATTTTGGGACGTTTACAAATTGATGTGCAATTCCATTTCGAACGAGAGCACAGATCAATGATTTTATCCTCCAATCGCTATAATCATAATTTGCCAGTTGTTTAGTTGGAGGGAGTTTTTAAATTTAAAAAAAAAAAAAAAAAAGATAATCATTACACCACCACCAACAAGACTGATTAATTAATTAGGCCTCGCTGCGATATTTAAATGTACCAACTTTCAAAGTGTCCAGGACGAAGCTAAATTACTTGGCTGTTGTTCTGGCGTGGCATTTATGGTAATTTGTCAAGCCTATATGCAGTAATGGATTGACTCATATAACGAAGGCTATAATTGCAGCTGTTAGGCAGGGCCTTCTTTATCTCAGCCTGTCTCAGCCCCCGTTCCTGCATGATTTCTTGCTGCGCCAAAGCCATGTGTGTCTTGTTTTGTTTTAATACATTACTGACCCAGGGTCTCAGGTTGCTGGGGTTCCTGTCATACATTTAGTTCCACTCTCATAAAGCACTGCGCAAAAAACGCTGGAACAAGGTAACAATCATTGCTCAATACACTAAGTATAAATGTCAGAGTGTAAAACTTGGCTGCAAGAGAAGGGTGGAGGGGGAGATAATAATTGAAAATGGGGCACTCTGAGCTCTAACAGAGAGCCTATGAGTTATAAGGGCCACAGTGGCACCATGCACTACGTCTGCTATGTCCTATTTATCATTAAAAGCTTGATATCAACCATCTGTTTATTACATATATCATGCTATATCATCATGTTCTGTTCCAGTGGCTGAAAACGCCCTTGCAGACATTTCCAGGTTGTGTTCTCTGCCATAAAGCACCTCCCCACCGTGGTACAAGAGTACAAAATTTAGGAGAACAAAGCATTTCTTTAGTTCTTTAGTGCTTTTAAACTGTCTTCTTCTTCTTCTGTGATTCTCTCTTTATCCTGACAGGCCACTTACTCATTTTGAAAAGTGTCTGAGTGTGACAACAGATGTTTCACAAACTTATCTTTTAATAACTTACATAATTGAAGAAGTTAACAGGTTGTTCACTTAATAGGGATCATTTATACAGGATTTTTTTTAATAACTTGCTGGAAGGGGGAAAAAACCACTCTTGGCTAATATGAAGCATATTTTGCATTTATTATGGGAAAAAAAAATTTCAGGTAGGAGGTGAGGAGACAATTTGGGAATTTTCGTTAGCTGAAAAACTGCATATTAAACATGAATTGTGATTTTCCATCTGGCCCTACTGGTTAGGAAGCTGCAGTTGGGCATGATCTTCACTGTCAATCAAGAGTCCCCAACTGCGAGATGCAAACCTCATGACGAAGCCCACCCCAACTCATTAAACCAAAGCAAACTGTATGAAGTGCGCCGCTGTGTGATTTTAATATTTGGTGCATGTGACAGGATCATTTTAGTGATTTGCAGGATTTATCTCCTCTTAAAAGTACTGCCTAAGGCTACTCTAATTGGTAGGAAAGCAAATTCCCCCTTCTCCTCCTGTCACTCTTTGTTTTATTTACTGAGAACTGCCGAAACCTATTTACACAATAATGAGGATAAATCACCGTGATGCTTTCAACACAAAGAGAAATGTTGCGTGAGTTGAAAGCTGTACAATTAAAACTAAATTCAAAATATTTCTGAAGTAGTGTCTACAGTTAGTGGTAGTGAAATAAAATTAAGACAAACGATAGGAGCAGACGCTGCCGATAGACGGCTGAAATCGAAATTCTTGAGGCATCTTTTATGACGGACAATTTCATTCAAGATTGCAATTAAGTAAATGCCTGTAAGATGCTGACAGAAGCCCAGATGTTCCTCCTCAATACATGCCCAGCTCTTCTGTTTTTCTCGTGGATTTCGAGCTCAGGTGCTTCCACCACCCTTGTCTTCTCCCCGGGGCTCCCACCAGCAACTTGTGCAGCACAGCGGAGCGGTGACGCTCCAGGCTGGCAGGACAGTCCTCTGCGTGGCCGTGAGGATGCACCTCATCCACTCTTGGAACCTGGAGAAGTTACCCGAGAGGAGACAGAACCTCCGAGCTGAGAGCAACCCAGGCCAGCATCCAGGTGAATGCTGAGAATGCAACACCTGAAGCCACCGCGCTCCTGGGGATCGCAGCATGGCCCAGTGCTGACTGAAAGACTCCAGATGAAGACATCCCTGGACTGGATTTCATGGAGGGAAACAAACTTCTGGGCTTGTTCCAGAAAAGCGAATTATGAACCCTGACTCTGTGCTGCTTGCCCGAAGACTCCCACTGGAAGAACTGGATCCATGGACATCACCTCATGCTGGGCTACTCAGACCCTGCTGCATTTTATAGAGTAACAGGACTGTCCTGAACTGCTTACAAAGCTCACTTTGGGGGCTAGAACCAGATGATCTTCAAAGCCCCCTTCCAACCCAAGCCAGTCTATGATTTTATTTATGACTACAATGAGGTGTTCTATATATGCTTTTTTTTTTATAAATAGCAATTAAAAATTAAGTTCAGATATGCACGTGGAGAAGATCTCTACTTGCTTTTGACTTTTAGCCCATTCTCTAACAACAAGATCTAAGGCAAAATCAACTTGTATTTATGAGGGCAAGTGACAGGAACAAAACCCTTTTTTACAGCTTACGCTCCGTCTGCTCTTTAATTTGCCCTGCCCAAGCCCCCGGGCCTCAAATTAAACCATATCATTGAAACCAAGAAAGCACCATATGCACCATGAAGGGAAAATCACAGCTTTTGAGGATAGCCTTGCTGCTTTCATAGGACACAGAGGCAGGTTGCTGTTGCTCGGTGGCACTGGTAGATGTGGCAAAGCAACAGGATGATGCCAAACGGTTGTGCCGAAATGACACCCGGAATTTTCTGGTGTTGGCACCACTCCGGTTGTACCCAGGGCTGCTGCCAAGCTCCAGCAGAGAGCAGAGATCTGCCTTGGTGTTAAGTGCAGTGTAAGATACCAATAAGTGTAATAATGAATAATTAAAGATGTATCTCTTATTAGAACACAGGTTTCACGTTATCCGTAAACGGACCTTCGCTCTCCGCGAGACGAATGGGAAATAAATTCTTTTCACAGAAGACTCGCAAGGCATTTTTCACCAGTGCTGCAATAAAATACTTAAATAACCCGACAAAATTATGACATCAAAGTAAAAACTTATAAAATATTAAGGTCTAAAATGACCTTTTGCAAAAGTATGTGCAAATCCATGGATACCAGTGGAGTTAACTTCTATTTATGTAGTCAGGTGTTCATTGCATCTCTGT
>WEKY01023037.1:71926-81926 GCA_013390045.1 Picathartes gymnocephalus
TGGTAGTACAGCAAGATCTCGTCTGCAGGCTTAATTGAACAACAAAACTGTGTACCTGAAATACAGATAAAAATGAAACAGAATTATTGGAGTAAAACAAAGTGCTGTCTGCAGGGCTGGCACGGTTCTGTGTACTCTGCCTGGTTTGAGTTGGCTGTTGGGAAGATCTTATTGGATAAAGGGGTGGAAGCTGCCTGCCTCTGCAGGGTTCCACTGACTTCCTTGTGACCTCACCCATCACCAGTGCAGAGTTTGGTTCAGGGTGTTGTCACCAGGACACTCAGACTCGGTATCTGAAATAAAAAGAAAGAAGCATTTGCTTCCTGCTGAGGTTTATTTGCATGAGTGACGCTTCGGTTTGTGGTCTGGTGGAAATACATTTTATTAATGGTGTTTCTGGGGTGTAATAGGTGGTTTTCTGCCACAGATATTCCTTCAGCCAAGCAGCATTTGAATTGGACCAAACTGAAGCCACTGCTCGTGCTTACAACACCAAGGATTTTCTTGCTTAGTGTTGAAATTCAAGTACAAAAGTCTTTCTGGTCTATTTGCTACAACACCTCCTCTCACAGAGGTTAAGAAGAGGTGAACAGGATGAAAAGGCACTTGCAGGGCTTAAAAAATCTTCTGTGGAAAAAACCATCTTTCATTTCACAAAAAAAAAAAAAAAAAGTCTCCTGTAGGTTGTTATGTGCATAAGGTGGAGGCTTAAGAGCAGCCACATTTGCAGATGAACTGCTTTTCCTCGCTTCTCCGAGACATGACATTTGTTCAGAAGATTAGCCAGGTTGTAATGTGTAGCATAATTGCACTGTGCGGATGTCCCAGAAGTGAAAACCTAATTGCTTGACAGGCCTATAACTTTGTGGTACTGCTCTCACCTTGTTAGGTCCTTTTCTGATGTGGTTCAAATGCAGGCTGGCCGCAGGTGTGCCTAATTTACCTCGCAACAGAACGTGTTGAGTTTAATTGCACAGTGGTTGTTAGGAAAAATTGGTGGGTGGAATATCAAGTGACTCACTGTATGCGGATGGCAGATGGGCGGCGAGAGGCATCGGAGCTAAGTGTATAGGTGAGGTGAGTTAATAAAAGATGTAAATTTTAGCTTAAAATAGTGGAGTCTTGTGGAAGGTAATACATTTTAATTAAGAGGGTAGCAGGCCCCGTTCTAGCAGTGGGAAAAAAATCAGAGCAAGGGGACGTGGCAAAGAGTGCATTTTTCTCCCTCTCGGTATTTCAGGAGCAGCTTAGCCTGGTTGGGAAGGCTGTTCTGCAAGGCCGTATTTATTTTAAAAAGGCTAAAATTTCTGCGTATGGTACAAAATGTGGCAGGGAGAGCCAAACCTAGAAAGGCCTGAATTCTCATTCTTGTCTCAAAGTTTGAGATGAGACCAAGCAGAGTTCTGAAGCAGGTCCTTGCTTCTTGTTCTGAAGCAGAGACCTCGTGGTTGGGGTGGGAGGGATGGGTCCTTGGTGGTCAGCAGAGAGGAACCTCCAAGTCAATCATCTCCTCCTGGCACGGACAGACACCCTGCCTGGGAAATGTGGTTTTTAACTTACGTTGTCTTCTTGTCCTGGTGCCACCTGTCCTCCATGAGCTCTGAAAGCACAGAATAAGGAATGGAATAAAATATCTCAGCATCAAGGAATGTAGTGGAGCTGCTTGTGTTCACTCCAGCCTGGCATCAATATTTAGCCCGGTGCTCAGAGCCATCCTAATAAACTTGATGATGTCTAATTTCACCAGGAGTGGGTCCTTTTCACCAAATAATTGAACAAATACCGGTTCCAGTTGATGTTTAGTGAAAGGGTGCTTAATGGCCCTTTTTCTTTGACAGGATGTGAGCTCTCTCTATAGAAACAATTCATCATGAATGCTTCAAGCTAAAAACAATCCACGAGGAGCAATACTTAGCATTCCTAGTGCACAATTCATTGGAGAATTTCCGAGCAATTTACAAACATTAGCTCAATAAGCCTCACAACACCCATTTCAGATCAGAAAAGAAAAAAAAAAAAAAAAGAAAAAGAAAAAAAGATAAGATACTGCTCTTCAGCCTGGAAGTGGCACTAAGGAGCTGTAAAGCTGGAGGCTGGTCCCAGCTCCTGGCTCCCCAGCACCGGGTGGTTCTGCATGGAGCTGGGCATCAGCTGGGCCTTGCACAGACTCACAATCTGGGTGGTGGAAGCTGTGCAAGACCAAATAGAGGCCTGACAGAAAGGATGTTGCCTTTAGAGTAACAGAATCTTGGAATGGCTTGGGCTGGAAGGGACCTCAAATATCATCCAGCTCCAACTCCCCTGCCATGGGCAGGGAACCTGGCCTCTCCTCATTTGATCTGGAGAGAATAAGTATCTCAAATAACAAAAAAAACCCCAAAACAAACCCAAAAAACCATGGCAGATAAAATCAGGGGGAACTTGTGGCTAACATAGAGGCAGTTTTGTGGAGTTGCTGTTAATATCCCTGCAACAGCATCCAGAAAGCCTGAGCATCCAAGCTAGGAGATCATGTCATCCACCACAGAAATCCAGATCTTTTTCAGCTCGACAGCTGAAACCCCTTTACAGGTTTTGGGAGAAGAAGTTTCAAGGAAATATGCGTTCAGCTGAACTGACAGCATCGATTTATTGATGCAGTTTCAGTAAACCTGCTTGTTTCCCTGCTTGCCTCTCTGATATGAGACTGCTCCTTCAGCTTTCGTGTCCTGGGGTAACATCAGGCTGCTGCTCAAGGTTCAATGGAGAAGGAAGGGCTGGGATTAAATGCACCAGGTTTTGATTTGGGGATACTCCCACAATGCTCCTGTATGACCCTCGAATCTTCTCAGGAGTGAGTGTGATGTTCTTTCTGTTGGCCATGGCTGGGCCTTGCTGGGTTGGGCTAAAGAAGGAAAGATGTTCCTGTCTTGCGTCCTGCCAGGAATGCTGTTGGCACATGGTGAGGTGTGTGCAGTAAGAATAGTCCCAGTCATTTATGAAAACTCACATGAGTGAATAAATAAAAATTGTTCATATTCTGAATGTGAAAGCTCTGGCTGACCTCACTGTCCAGCACGTGCAAAGTTGGGCAGCACGAGCTGCTGGACCGGAGCATCTGAGGAACTCTGGGTGAGGAGGAAAACCCTGAGCTTTCCTTGTCATTAGCCAGCAATCCTAATTAAAACACAGATTTGTTTTGAATCGTGAAAACATGCGTGCATAAATCAAAAAGATGACGTCAGGCTGTCAGTGTCCTCCTGAGCATCCCCCAGTTTGCTTCACCTGCAGGGTGGAGGCTTCCCAGATCAGCTCCTTCCTGCGGTGCAGGAGGGCGGCAGAAAGGAGTTTCCATTTTCCCAAGCTTTCCCCTTCCCTCTAAGTGCTTGCTGTGCTCCCCTGAGGCAGCGTTGCTGCAAAAACGGTTTATGGGGAGATGCCTGGATGATAAGGGTTAGTCCTAAATAATTGCTGGTTGCCGCTCAGCAGAAATAAGCTGGATTTCGATCCCTGGGTAGAGCGACTCCTCACAGCTAAAGGCTGGCAAAGGTTGAAGAGGTCGTAAGACAGGGCCTAATTTGCCATGTTCCTTCCCTTTCAAAAACAATGAGGGAACTGGGGCCTTGCCGGTGGGCAGATCCTGCCTGGATCTCCCTGGAGTCAGCAGGAGTTGGATGGAGTCCCTTTGAATAGCGAGAGTTTCCAAACCGGAGGCAAAGCCAAGTGTTTTTCAGAAGATTGATCATTACCTTTGGAATTTTTCGGCGTGGAGGTCATTACTGCTAATATAAGTTGTGAAAAAATGAAAAGTATTAAAAAAAATAGAGACAAATTCTCGTCTGGTGTAAGTCATTGCCTTTGAAGTCAATGAGTCATTGAAATCAACTTTCCCATACCGAGCTAAGGATATGGCCTGGAGTCAATACATTTGTAGTTGTTGAAAAATTAAAAATATAAATTTGCCTTTCCTTGGCAATAATGTTCTGTTTATGACAGAGATCTTATGCTTTAAAATAAGTACATTAATGAATAGGAAAGTAATATTTCACTACCAGCATTCTTTTGGGTATAACTATTTATGATTAAATTTTATTAAACTTTTTTAAAAATTGGATTTACATTTTGATGAATCTAATAGATTTCAATTTTGTATTTTTATAGATTCTTTCTAAAGTTTTTCCTCAAGTGCAATCAGAACTGTTTGAAGAATGCAGGCAACCCACGAGACATGCGAAGATTCCAGGTACAGATCCCTCTAAAACTACAAATGATGTATAAAAGTCTTGATCACATCTTCATCTTGAACTTATGAAAAAACAGAGTCAGTGCTTCCATTCAGTGTAGCTCCAATGCTTAAAAAAAAATGCTGTCTGTATTTTACATTTCCCCCACTAATTTAAGTGCTGGTTCTGGAGCCCTGCACTGGGCTGCAATGGATCAATGTTGGAGCAAGTGGGCCTTTCCTTGGGAATTATTTCCCTAGTTTTCCTTCTTACCATCTCCTTGTGTTGTAGTGTGCTGTTTGCTCAGACCTGCAGAGGTTTTATGTAGACTGAGGAGTTTGATCTTGCTGTAAGAACAGGACCGTGGAGCACAGGGAAGTTTGGAACTCTCACTTCTCTGGTTCACAACTTGTAGATCCAGCAGTGGTGGCCCAACCCACAGATTTTTGTTTCAACTGTGTTAGAAAATGTTTAATAGTTCACTTTCTCCTTACAGCTTTTGAGATATCCTGTGGTGAATCATAGCACTACAGAGAGGCAGCTGACGGGATGGACAAATGATTTCCTCTGTATCTGGGGTCACTCGAAAGGCTCGTTAGGAAATAACTGCCTTTTATTTCAAAATATTTCACAATGATTCATATTTGATTCCAGCAATAAAGTAGTATTGAGATGTTCAGGACTTTCTCAATTTGGAGAAGAATTACTTGTGGTTAAACTTGATAGCAAAACATGTGACATCTGTTTTCATGCACAGCCAACCAACCGGGGAAGCCAGCACCCTCGAGCCAGCCAACAGAAAAGATCTGTAGCTGGGAAAAAAAAAAAATTCCTTCAAAACAATCGAGCCAAGCTTCCATTTTTCATGCATCTCAGATTCACGTGGCATCGGTGATATTGATCCCTCTGAACAGAACAGAAGGTCAAACCTGGAATGAGTGGAAATGTCCTCTTTGTCTCAGTGATGACTAAATGAAGCATCAGTCACGAGTGATCTTGTGGTCGACAATGGAGCCAGTAGGCACTAGAAAGACTTCCCTGGGTCTCTTTAGCTAATCTCCCTGCCTCTCAGAAGGTTTAACTGGACTTAACAGGATGTCAGATCTTGAACAGTATTTTCACCTGGTTTCCCTGCCTCAGCACCTTTGTGGAGGTGCACTGCAGGAGCGAGGCGATATAACAAAGCCTAGCACGTCGACTTTCTTTTGCTGAACTACAGTATTTTCCCTTGGTGGCTGACCTATATATACATGACAGAACAAAAATAGTTGTCATTTTCATATACACCTTGCTCTGTCTCTTTAATACACCTTGTTCTAGGAACCAAACTCAGGAATCCTGGCTGGAAAGCACTCTTGCCTGTTTTGCAATATTTCTGAAAGTCTGGGAATCTCATTAGGAGTGAAAGAGGGAGGGCCCAGTGGCCTGGCAGCAGCTCTGTGGCCGAGCTGAGCATGCAACCTCAGCACTCTCCAAGTGGATGTTGACAAGAGGGGAAGTGTCCACTGCTGGGAGGAGAGAGCTGGGGAAGCGGAGCAGCCTGGCAAAGAACTGCCCTCGGGCTGTTCTAAAGGGTACCGCAGATGGCTGTCTCCAAGGAGGCAGGATACACAGAAAAGGTGCTGTGATAGCTGAGAGCTAATTATGGCTTGTGAATAAGAAACAGGATCAGAGGTGATCCAAAACATAGAAGCAGACAAGGATTTTCTTCTGATGCCTTGGACCAGCTCCGTGCGAAGGAGGCTCTCTGCTCCCCTTCCATGTGTGTTCATTAAGTGTTTGGGTTTAGAGGCTGATGGGAGAACCCTGCAATCGTCTTTGTTGTAACCAAAATTCGAATAAACGGAAGGTGAACACTAAAATTTGTCCTGCTTTTGGCCTCCCTCACCAGCCGGCTTGGTAAGCCCTGACTTAGCCAGTGACTTTACGGACTCCACTCACCCCAAGCTGCAGTGGCCACGTCCTTTAGAAAACCTGGAACCACAGCACGGGGCCCACGCTGGAGTGTTTAAATCAGATGTCAATGTCAGTTTGGGATAACAGTCACCCACCTACGAGGCCGAGCTCCGCACAAACCCCGGCACAGCTCGAGGTTTCCTCCCTGGCTCCCGGAAGGAGTCCCACAGCTCCATTGTGGAGGTGTTTGCATCGGGAAGGTTGCACGTTTTGCATATGTTCCTTTGCCATTTTCGGCTGAGAAGCAGCTGGAAGCCAAAGGAGGCCCTATCCATCATCTCTTCTATGGCCGGACTCTGAACCTGGACACAAGAATAGGAGCCTTTCACTCAAAAATAAAGGAGGAAATTCCATTGACATACCAGGGTCAATCACCATCCAAATGAACTTGAGAAGGGATACTTTTCATGGATTGAAAACACTTTCACTATTCATATTCAACTCGGCCTTTTCAGATGCAAAAAAGTTCATTATCAGACATTAAATGTAATTGTAAAACTGACCTGGAGATCATTTACTGAAGAAAAAATGGGGAGTTACAACGGTTCCTGATTTATTAAGCTTTTTTTATTTGGAATCCTCACAACCCTTCATTTGAAGACAGTCTCAAGTGAACAAATTTTAATTAGATAAACTATCTAATCAATATATCAACAGATCAATCAAAACAGCAGCTTTTAAAATGAGTGGCTAGAGGGGTGTTTCTGAAACTAATGGCTAGAAGAATATTTGCCTGAATTGAATTCATTTGTTAGCATAATAGGAGATTAAACTCTAATTAGTGTAGCAGGTTCTGAAGAGAAACAATTGTGAGTTAAAAATCACCAGTGCTCCCCACGTAAATAAAGATGTATTCAGAGATGCCATTCACTTGGTTTAAATAGAAACAGAAAAGTAACAGGATGTTGTTTTGTCTTACGAGACCTGATTCGGGGAAAATCTGCAGGATTTTTGAAATGTGGGGTTTTGTTTTCTTTTCCAGGTTGTTGTATCAACAACAGTCAATGTGGATGGCCACGTGCTGGCTGTCTCAGACAACATGTTTGTACACAACAATTCCAAACACGGGAGGCGGGCTCGCCGCCTTGACCCCTCAGAAGGTACGGCCCCTTCTTATCTGGAAAATGGTAGGCACACATTTACATGTCCTTTTTTTTTTATTTGCAATGCTTTTTTTTTGGTTATTATTTTTATTTCCCTTTTGTTTTTTTTTTATTTCACCATACTTTATGTTGAGACACCACCACATTTACTTTTACATCATTTCTTCCCTCATCCATCAAAGCACCCATTAAAAAAAGTCCATTAGTATTTCTCAGCCCTTGTCAACTAGAACACGGACGCTTCTGAATTTGCTTCTGACTTCTTTCTTTATTTAATACTTACAGTTTTGCAGTCACAACCAATTTTTCATCTTTTCCTATTTTATTTCTTCTCTCTTTTTTTTTTTCCTCCTTTTTATTTCAGTCTTGTTTTGCTTGCAGCTTTTTCTTGCTCTTTAATTTGACTTGATTTTATTTTGGCTTGTCATATTCCTTGATCCAGAGGTACAGTCTCAGGTTATGTATGCAAGTTTAAGTGGATGGTAAAAACATGACTGAATCTGTAAAGAATTTACTGTGAGGTCAATTTCCTGTGCCTGGGCCTTACTGCAGATTACAGCAGGAGGGGGTTTGGATGAGAAAAACAGCATAAAATGTTTTTCTTCAGCCTGACTCAATGTGATTGACTTCTTGCCTGAACTGCTAAAAGAAGATAGGCTGAGATGAAGAGGAGAATGGAAAGTGTCTCTGAAAACCCAGAATTGTGAAATCCTATCTTTTTGGAGCCCATCAGCCCCCGAATCACTCACACACAATCGCAGCTGCGCCTGGACGTGTGCACACATGTATTTATTGTCCTGCAAAATCCAAAATACTGATTTGGATTTAAATATCACTTTGTTTGAACTGCAAAATACACCAGTGTAGGGATGCAAACCAGATCTCAGGGAACCTCTATTTAATAAAGATAGGATAGGATAGGATAGGATAGGATAGGATAGGATAGGATAGGATAGGATAGGATAGGATAGGATAGGATAGGATAGGATAGGATAGGATAGGATAGGATAAGGTAGGATGGGATGGGATGGGTTAAGGCAGGAGAGAATAGAATAGAATAGAATAATCCAGTCCAACTTCCTGAAGACTTTAATGTTGTCCAAAATTTAAATGCACATTTAAATCCATTTAATTTTAATGCATCTTGAGCTCTGGAAGTGTTAGATTCTCAAACCCACTATGACCTGATATGCCGGGCCAAGCACACCAGTTTCCATGGAACTCCTCTTGCGAGTTGTTACTAACACATTGACAGGATCATGGCTTTTTACACTAATAAAATTAATTAAAGTGATAACAATACTAAGCTGCTAATACAATCATTGTCATTTTACGTTTCAAACAGTATTTACCAACCGGCAGGGAGGGGAATGAACGAGGCAAGCACCAACTATCAGAGGGCGACGCGATCTAGACATCAAAAAATGGAAAAGCGATTTACAAATCTGCCGCGGTCCACACACACACACACACACAAAACCCGAATTTGTTTTTCTGCATTAATAACTAAGGTATAAGAGACCAAAAATATAATAATTAAAGGTCGCCCTGAGCACCAGAGTCATTATGGTCTATGACGTATTGTTTATCTCTTTCATATGCGCAGAAAGTAGGTGTGTGTTTTGCCTAGCAACCGTCACTAATGAGGTTCACAATTAAGAAGGCTGAATCCTCTCCCCTCGTCCTCTCCTTCCCCAGAGAGCCAGAACTAGCAACATTATAGGTTCAAGTAAGCATGCTCAGCCCTGTGGTGTTAGGTTTTAGTCTAGGTCCAAATTCAGCCTCTTCTAATGAGCTATTATGATCTTAGCAAAATACGAGTATTTATTTTTGTAAGCTGCATGAAAAGAATTTGACTCTGAGCAGCAAATATCGCTTAGAAAAATAAAGGCCACTTCTCCATGCTACAGAAAATCTACATAAATGTCACTTACCAACAGCTCCTTTTCTTGGCGATACGGTAATTGATTTGCTTTCTTTAAATGTTAAAAAACACGGTGCCAAATCCTCTTTGCCTAACATCCCATAAATGCTCAGTCGAGTAAGCTGCACCGTTGCAAATGAATGTGAAAATCTGAAAGGCTGCTGCCTAAAGTCCTACTTTCAATAACAATGATGGTAAGGAAACAACTCAGGGTAAATAAACACCAGTGGAACTGGGCAGCAGAGAATCCTGACGCCCTGGAACGGAGGAGGGCGTGGCAGGGCCAGAGTTTCACACACTCTGGAAGATGGTGGGGTTCAGGAGATCTCAGGATGCTCGTGAGCGGGGCCGCGCTCTGAAAATGAGCATCACCACCAGGTTCTGCTCCCGCTGAAATCACCGCGCGACTTCCTAGGATTTCAGTGCACCCGGAATAAGCTTCAACCTCTTAAAGAGGGAATGGCATGACCCGCAAAGAAAATTCCCCAAATCCTGACCTGGCTTACTTGAAAATCTTTGTTTCCTTCTGGTCAGAGTATAACCCTGGATACCGATATTTTCTTAAAACGATGGGGTTTATGCCGTGCTCCAAGTTCCTTGTGTCCCGGCGCCTTCCATGGTGAATAGAATGCTTTGCACTAGTAACACATTCTTTAAAGAAAAGTACCCGCTAAAAACCACGATATTTACTTCTCCGTAGCCTCTCCTTGCTAACACCTCATTATCCAATCATCTAATATTCACCAGCAGTATATACACACACTCGCAGATCGTTTCCAAGTAAACTAATTCCCCCTGCTGCTCCTGTGGAAGGC
>WEKY01023037.1:86926-89426 GCA_013390045.1 Picathartes gymnocephalus
TGAAATGTGTATTAGAGTTTTTCTGGCATTTACCAATGAGTTTGACTGAGGTGCGGGGAGGGAAAAGGGAGAAATAGCGATTTAATTTACTGTACTTTTGGACGAGGATTCTAGGTAATAAATTTGATCTGATGAATCAATCTCTCTTTTGAAAACAAAGAGCCTTTAACTGTTTACTCGACAGACTGCAGGGATTCGAGGAGAGTTCTCACTGCTTATTGGGTAGATAATGCAGATTGCAGATGATGTGCAGATGATGTGCATTTTGATGAATATTTTCCCACTAGACTGCAACTGTTTCTATCTATTAATTTAGATCTAATGGGAGAAGTGTGTTCCTGGGTAGTTTTGAGCGAGGACTTTTGAAACCGTTAAAGCATCCTGGATATGTTTTTTTGTCTGCCTAAGATCTATTGTTGAAATGAACTTTTATGTGATGGTGGCACCTGAGATTCCTATATTCTCTTTATTCCCAAAGAAATCAAAACCTGAGCAAAAACACTGGCATCCAAACCTGGGTGCCTCACTTCTGGCTGATGAGGGAAAGAATATTTATATTTATTGATCTTTAGGATTGGGTTTTACCAGAGATTCCAAAGGGGATGGTGGTGACTGTGGTGCTTTTGAGACAGATGATTTATCCCAAAAGCCAAAGTTAATTTGCTGCAAAGGTGGTGAGCACAGGTGGGGCTGTCACTGTTGTGCGCTTAGAAATGCTCTTATGAACTGTATTTTATATATGTATATACAGACACCTAGATACACACACACATATACCTGTATACGTATAGAGCTGATGCAAAGCTACAGCTGAGTATCCTGTGAGTATGAGAAACTAAAAGTGTCCAACGGAATAAAAAATGAATGAATTAAAAGCCTCAGCCCAAGTTCCAGATATTTGAGCTGTTGGGAGCTGGTGCAGTTCCACGGTGCACAGGGAAGCGCCGCAGATTTGAACCAGATGACGGTCTGGCTCCCAGGGCAGAGCCTGGAATTCTGGCTTGCTTTAGAGTAATGGCTTTAACTGATTTCTGAGGTGTGGATTTTGCAAATTTGGCTAATTTTGCTGTTTCGAGCTTCTTTCTAATGTATAAGTGCACATGTGTATGGAACTGGAAGAACAAACCATTCATTTTTTCCTTCTTGGAGTTGTCTTTTGTCTTTATCACTAGGTAAAGATGTTCAAAAGGATCATGAGAATGTCATGAGCTTCTCCCACTGGAATAAAATTGTAATAAAGTTACATAACTAACAACACTTCAACAGGAATAGATATTTAAAACACCTTTGGAGGGGAACAAAAGCCAAAATCCCAGCAAAGAGGAAATAAAGAGAGAAAGCCAGAGCCTGCCTGACGGAGAAACTTCTGCTTTGCTTTATCCTGGAGTGATAGGGTGGCTGAGATAGTCTTTGGAAATTACAGCTGCCATTGAGAGGGAAGCCAAGCCTCGCTGTTCTTCAGAAAATGAAAATGCTGTAGCCTGGCGGAGGGAGGGGCCGGGTCCCCAGGGCATCTGTTTCCCATCAGTGTCCCACCATGCTTGCAGCCTGGCTTGGCACTCTAACATTTAACCTTCCCAGCAGGAGGTAGACCATAGGGCAACAAGGCTGTGGAATAATGAAACAAGAGTGTAGTGTGGTGCACAAAGCCTTTGTGAGAGCAGAAGTTGAGACGTTAAACCATCAGGGCGGGGAGATGCAAAAGTTCCAGATTTTTCTCCAAAGCCCCCATTAGGCCGGCGCAGAAGCAGGAGAGCCCTGGCTCCCAGCAGGCAGAGGCGAGGCCTTTCCCCATCTATCCATGCCTTTTTGCCCGCTGCTTTCAACTATTATAAAGATACAATTACCTTGGGAGATTGTGGCAGTTCAGTTGATTAGCACGGTGAATTAAAAGAATGAGTCACAAATGACATGTCCGGCTCTTCTCTACTAGTCCTTTGTATTCCCAGTGTACCTCACCCCTGTTGTAAGAAGGTCAAAAATTAGAGAGAGATAACAATTTTCAAGCAGCTAGCACTTAGGAGCAGAATTAACAATCATTCTGTATGTAATTGCCAGTTAATAGTAAATTGCCTTCTAGACTGTAAAATGCAATATAAACTGGTGGGCACCTAAAATTAAATTAATGAGGTATTTGCTGCATTTAAAAGTGAATAGTGCAAATTAATAACTGGGTACAATACTTGTTTTAATACATATCGAGCGGTGCAGTGTTTGCTTGTTTAATACTAATTTTAAAAGTGCTACTTGAAAAATTTGCTGTCTGTGGGTAAATCGAGTGGTCGGTGCAGGTTGTAGCCATAATTTTGCTGGTACAGTCTTCCAGGTTTCTAAATTAAATATCAGAGATTATTTTTTAATTAGAATATAAGCACTGCAGCCTTATTTGATTATGGCAAATTGTGATTTGTATGCTTCGAAATGAAATTATGTTACAGATAAAATTGCACCTTTACACACATATTTTAAGCTCTGCAGATTCTGTTGGTTTGCTCTCAGC
>WEKY01023037.1:91715-94215 GCA_013390045.1 Picathartes gymnocephalus
GTTTTTTTGGAAGGGGGGGAAAAAATGTTTTTTTTTTTTTTTTTTTTTTTTTTTTTTTTTTTTTTTTGTGTTGTTATATGTAGCTGTAGTTAAATAGTAAAATCAGTTTCCTGGATATTAAATGGTTTAATTCTATTTTTCTTTCTATAACTATAGCTTTACTGCTATTTTTTATTACTATAGCCTGATTGTACCACTTGGGCTGAAAACTTCCCCAAGTTTCAAATCAAGGAAAATAGGTGGAAGGACAGGAAATAAGACATTTCACTGAAAATGTACTTCTTGTTCTCATATTATGAAAGCAAGAGAGCAAACAGAGAGATCTGGGTTGCATTGGAAGATATCCAGGTGAATTCCTGGGTTTGGCTGGTTGCTGCTATCCATGACACCAGTATTCCCATTAAATTAATTTGTACTCTCAGGAAAGTGCTGTGGAGCTGAAAAGAAACATGTGGACTTTGTGGCCTTTGTGTTGAGTGTAACATAACATAGAGATTAGGAAAATATCCAGAAGCTCGTGGTTAAGGAAAATAATGATTTTGTTGTATTTTGAAACTCATTCTGTTGCACGTTCTGGTGCTGCTGCTGTAATTAAGAAGCTTGGAAGTGTTTTATATGTCAGAACTTTTGTCTTAAAGACACATTTTTTTGGCCAGATGATTTTCGTGACAGTTGGTTTAAAGGCACTGGCCGAGCCCTGGGGCCTCATCTGCATTTTAAAAAAAAAAATTAATTAATTAAATATCACAACTCTAATGAATGCAATTTACTAAGGAAAAATGTCAAAAAGCATTTTAAAAAAAATCTGCTGGGTGTCCACTATTATTTCTATTTTACAAGAATTTCTAAGACTCACAAGGTGAATACAAATTCCTGTGGATTACCATTGATTTTTGGATCAACTCCCATTGAAGCCATGGAAGGTGGTGTGGATGGAAGAGCTCCCTGGCAGAGCTGGGGTTCTCTTCTGGAGCTGGTTGAGGGTCAGTTGGTGCTGATCCCAGCTGCAATATTCCATGGTCCTTGCCAGGGATGTCTACTGGCTGTGGGTGTGCCAATGGAACCGAATATTTTTATTTTGAATAGTTTTGTATACCTATGCATATTTAAGCATGCATAAATATTTTTAAATTTCCATTGAAACCTAAACAGATAGTTTAACAGAATTCTGACTGATTAAAATAATAACCCGGGCTTTCTTTCTTTTTATAAAGTGGCAACATCCACTGTGCTTAAGCATTTAATAAAGCTTTTTATAGACTCTATGCATTCTGTGGGTTATTTGAGGTATTTTTCCAATATCCACAGGTAATACAGAGATTTCACAACTTTGAGTAAGATCTATTTTTGTTTAAATTATTGCACAACAGAGGAATACTGTTGTAGGAGCTCTGTTAGATGATCCTAAGGATCTGATTATAAGTCCTATTTGTCTAAATATTATATTAAAATATTACAGTGTTATATTCTTATGCTGGGTGATCGCTACCGAATATAAACGGGGAGACGTTTTGCAGAATTCCAGCTCTTACAGATGTTTGCTGAGGCATCACAGATTTCATATGGTTCTGAGTTGGATAAATACCTCTGAAGAGCTCAGCCAGCGACGACAGGCAAATGATCACATTTGCCACTTGCTGCCATCAAGCACCGTTCTCAGAGTGCCTGAAATTCTTCAATTTCATTGCTCTCGTATTCTCGTACCTGAAATTCTTGTATTGCACAAGGATTGCGTAATCCAGCTCTGTGGCACAGGAGAATTTTGGGAGGAATTTCTGTGCTCTCAGGCTCCTGTAGCAGAATTCCAGCATAATTCTCTAAAATGTATGTGTGGATGCAAGAGGATGGAAATGGATCCACACAGACCTGTCTGTAAGGAAATTTATTCAGCTGTGTGGCCTAGCAGAGGAATAAACTCCCAAATAATACCCCAAATGCAAAAATAGATAGAAGCTCAGTTTATTCCAGCAAAATATATCTTAATTAGTAAAGTACCTTGGAGTATTGAGGAGTTGAAATGTACATTTTGCTGCTTTGATGTGGCAGCACATGGTAACACTCTTTACTAAATCAGGAATATGCCTTATTTCTGGAGTAGAATATTTTGTTATTTTAGTCATATGTTGTTTTCACAAAATGCCATGTTTTGTTGTGGTTCCATATGTGTTGGGCTGTGGGACTTCCTTGGCATGGTGAGAGCATTTATGATTTGATATCACACAGATTTCCTTCCCCTTCTCTGAAATAGTGCCAAGGCCCTCCCTTGCAATGCTCCCTGCTAAAAACTGGAATTGTTTGGGTTGGAAGGGACCTCAAAGCCCATCCAGTGCCACCCCTGCCATGGGCAGGGACACCTCCCACTGTCCCAGGCTGCTCCAACCCGGCCTTGGGCACTGCCAGGGATCCAGGGGCAGCCACAGCAAATCTGGGCACCCTGTGCCAGGGCCTGCCCACCCTGACAGCAAAAAATTCCTTCTGGACACATTGCTGGGTCACCTAG
>WEKY01023037.1:101715-104215 GCA_013390045.1 Picathartes gymnocephalus
TGGTTTTACACATATAGAATTTACATCACAGAGAGTTAGAAATTTTGCCGTGTCACATACGCCAAGGCATTTTGAAGAGCTTTACTATTTGCAAAGAAAAAGGAGGGCAAAATCCCAGCAAAAGCCATGTCATGTAAAATCAATACATCGGATCAATGCTTTATTAACAAGAAAATGTCTTACTTCACATTCCTATGTGGACCTTTGTCTCCGGGATGCATGATGGAATGTCAAATCATATTGCAGTCTTCAACTTTCTGTCGTGTTATTGAGTGCATGCGTGTGAGCCTCCCCGCATTGATCACGGGATGTGTTTACACAAATAATGGCAGCACTTGATAATAATGTCTGCCAATTATTTCGGGTGGCTTTCCCGACGCCCCGCTCCCCGAGTAAGTTGTAGCCTTTGTGTCGGCCCGGGCTCGGCCAACCTGCTGAGTTGTACGGTGTTAATCATCAAATTACATGCTGACTAATGAGTGATGGCCTAAATTGCGGGCTGAGTAATGAATAGATGGAGGCAGTTCTTATTAGTCTCAGAAAACCCATTGATTTATGTAGCGCCATGCACCATGGAGTTAGTCTGCTGAAAACGATATCTACATCAAGGAGTAATATACTCTAATAAGTATTTTCATCTTAACTCTAGTCGCTGGGCCTCAGGGCTCAGTTTTTGTTTGAGTCAGGCAGAGCTATAATAAAGCCCTATGACTCCTTATAAAGCTTGTTAAACACAATGTGTGCAGTCTAACTGAGTCAGGATCATGATTCATGCACTGTACACAGCAGCATGTGCTGCTGATTTATGACCAAGCACAGTTCATAGTCAAAATTACAATTTGAGGGATAAAAAGATTAATTACTATTTGTGGCCTGCAATTTCATGAGGCTAGTGGATTGCAGCTGTAGAATGATAGTGCTCTACATCAGTTTGTAGTCAGCCATTCACAGATTATTAAAGCTTTGCAAGATTAAGTGCTCCTCCTGCCTGGTTTGTGCTCAGGCAATATGCTAGACAAAAAAGGACCACAGGGATAAATCTGAAGCTAGCAATAGCTGGACATATGTCATAATTGCCAGTTTCCCATAAATCCACAGCCAGTATAGAAAGCAGCCCGTGATGCAGACATCATATCATGACTGTAGTGATTGCTATATATGGCCTCAAGACCTGTAACTTTGTTACTGCGCTATCATTTTTGCAATATATTGGATAACCCTTTGACTATTTTCCTGCCTAATTATAAGTAGAAGGAATCCTTGCTTTGTGAAGGGGAGGGGGGAAAAAAATAAAAATCTCTTCCTCAGGACAGGTTGTAAAATGAGGTTTGTGGCCAGGATAAGGTCTGAGAGGAAAATTGCACACGGGGTGTAGATTTGTGCTCAGGAGCAGTTGTTGGGATGTGTATCTTTATTAAACCACTCCACTTAAACCACCTCATCTGTTTGTGTTCCAGCGCTTAACGAACCCACCATAGATTACGGCTTCCAGAGGTTGCAGAAAGTTATTCCACGACATCCAGGTGATCCCGAAAGGTTACCAAAGGTTAGTGAAGAGTCAGAAAGCATCTGTGTATTCTTTTTCTAATTAAATACGTGTTGCTAAGCGATACCTTAGGCTGCTCATCACCTGTAAAATAACGCCATGCACGTACTCCGGCTGAGCAACTTCTTGGGTAGGTACATCAAGCTGCAAAAAAGCACCTGTACTCTTAAATTTGACTCCTTTTCCACATTAATTCTTTGCCATTAAGTTAATCGACAGTTTTTAAGATCGCACCTGATACTTGCGGGAGAGTATTTTAAAGAAGGAGAATGGATTTTCTGATACAAATATTTTGGATTCTACAAGAGGGACATAAACTTCCTGCGTAATGAAATAGTTCAATTAAACATTTTCCACTCCAGTAGCTTGTAGTGATTTCAATCTAAGCAGCCCCACTCTGATCTGTGATTATTTGACTCTTGTTTTCCTTTCATTTTCTAAAGCTCGATTCAGTTTAATCTTTTGTTTACAAAGCTTTTGTTATAAGTCCCTGACTTAGCAGGCTAACAAATGAAGTCCACATATTAATATCTAGAGGGACTTTTCATTTAAATTCAACAAAGACAAAAGCTGCCTGTGTTGTTTATGCACATGACACGTATCACAGAAATTTCATTTTGATGTAAAACATTAAAGATAAGTCATGCTTATAATTTTCCCTTTTTCTTTGATATAATATTGTCTTTTTTCCTTCAGCGCAATCTCTGATTTTCAAGGCAAACTTGAAAACACAAATGAAAAATGAAGTCGTAACATTATGACTGATTATTTTGTATTCTGTTCCTGTGTGCATCAAGTCTTGACCACCTCTGAGTTTTATTAACACAATAAAACCTTTTAGACATTACCTTTTAATGCTCAGCATGAACATAAGCAATATCATTAGGTCTCTCTTTTAATTTGTGAGCATGCCAGCAACTCATATCAGATATTCACTGTCACAAGAACTGGAGG
>WEKY01023037.1:112088-124304 GCA_013390045.1 Picathartes gymnocephalus
GATTCTTCTTAATTTTCTCTCTTCTGCTTCTTTTTTTTTTTTTTTTTTTTTTTTTTTTTATGTTTTTTTTTTCCTCGGGGAGAAAAGTACCTGCTTGGGTTTTTTTTCAGTGCTCTCGTAGCGATGCAAAAAGCAGGGGGAGAAATAGGGAAGTGTGAATGGTCTGCTGAGATTTTCAGGTTTTTAGTTCATTTTCGATGCTTGCGTTAGAGAAAACACCAGTTGTTTTTCTGGCATTTTCCCTTGGGAGTTCGTGCCTTAAATTTTAAGGGAAGACTGTATCCCTGAATGCCTCTTGGAGGGTTTGTGTACTCCCGGTGTTTATGTGTTTTTTGAACACATTTCTGTGGATGTTTAAATCCAGCAGTGTTCTGGCAGGACTGGATGTGATTTCTTCACTTTATACAGGGTGCAGGAGTGATTTTAAATATGTCAAGTTAATATAAGTCAGGGTAAGCTACACTCAGAGGACTAAGCTCCTCTGGACTAGGTAGCCCTGTGTGCAGTGGTTTGCATGCTCTGGTGGTCCCAGCTCTTACTGTGGTGTTAAGAATGGTTACATCCCTAAATACTTTAATTAGAGTGGGCAATTTTAATATTTTTCCTTTTTTTTTTTTTTTTAAATTTTATTTTTGTTTGTGTGATTTCACGTGGGTAATGCAAGGAGCAACTGATAAATCAGTGGCAGAAATGTCCGTGGTCACCTGCTGGGGCAGGAGGGATTATGAGACAATGTGACAACAAAAACACAAACAAAGAAGTCACCCCAAAAGGGACGACTCGTGGCCTATTTCGCCACTTTTAGGGGGTGTTTTGACACGCAGAAGGTGAGACCGTAGGTGCAATAGGGTCATTGGGAAGGTTTGTTTGCCTCTGGTGGAGTCTCAGCGGACAGTGCCGTGAATTGAAGCACTTCAGAGCCCATTGAAACCAGGAAGGGTTGAGGACTCTCATCCCAGAGGTCGTTGCTCCTCTTGACTTCCTCAGTTAAGGAGCAGCAGCAGCAGCAGCAGCAGCAGAGGATTATTTATTCTTTGTATCACCATGACACCCGTAATCCAACCAGCACTCTCAGGCAAACAGATGAGGGATATTTTAACTTCCCAAACTAGTTCTGGACACCTGCGTTTTGTGGGGTGCTGAAGGTGCTTTGGAGAGACATCACCCCAGTCCCACAGAGTTGCTTGTTCACACCAAATCCACACCAGGATCTCAAAATGAATCTTCCTGTGGCTTGCTATTAAACTTCTTGGCCCAAAAAAACCCATCTGAGGCCTTGTTATACACTCAAGTCAACAAAGAGCTGAGAATCCAGGTTCACAAACTCTTTATAGCATGAATATTAAAGGAAAGGATAATTAAATTAACATTTTTTTGGTGTATTTCTTTAGTGGGAGCTTCACTGTGTTACTATTGTAAGTAGAAAACTATACCCATATTCTTAGAAAAGATAATCCATTCATAAAATAATCCAGTGTCCTACTTTCCTCTTTTTTATAAGAAGACACTGGTATAAAAACTAAATACTGAAATATAATAATGAAAAAAAAAAAAGGAAAAATAAGATAGTAAAAATAAGATAGAATAAGATAGAAATAAGATAGAAAAATAAGATAGTAAAAATAAAATAAATAAAAATAATAAACATAAAAATAGACAAAATTTAAAATAAATAAAAAATTAAAAAATTAAATAATAACATAAATTTGGTAACATATGGCTTAGATCTGAGACAGGAAGATCAACTAATTGATTTTTATTTACTCTAAAAAACACAATTATTTGAAGATCTAAATTAAAATGATCCAAATTTTCACCATTTCAGTATGTGAATAAATGGCTTCCCATCCGATACTCAACGTTTTAGGTACTTAAAAGCTCTAGATTTCCTCAAAGTGGGGTTTTAAGGAGAACTGGGAGGGCTGAATGCCTGCACTAAGCACCTCCCCAAGCACCTCCCCAAGCCCCCGGTAACTGCACATCTCCATCCTCAGGTACAAAATTCTTTCTGTATAAAGCTCAGAAGATGACTTGGAATCAGCCAATACTGATTTTGTTAAAGAGGTCATGAATTTGGCTCTTAAGCTGAGGCAAAGCTTGCTTTGCACTAAGCTTTTCTCATGCCCAGAGAGCCCAGTGAAGACCTAAAAATGCCTTCGACCCCTGATTTTCAGAAGCAGCAGACCTGGTGTCATTCTCTTGGGTTCTGGATCAGCAGCTGAACAGAAAATCAAGAGTTAAAAATAAGTTGATAAATAGATAAATAAACAAATAAATAAATAAATAAATAAATATTTTCCCTAGTCAGCTGAACCTGAATCATTCTGTGTTGAGCAGAAATGACGCAGAGAAATGGGCAGAATGTCCTTCTGGCCTGGTAATTAGAGCAGAGACTTCCAGGGTTGTGGCAAGAAAAATTTGCGTAATTTATGCAAAGCAGGCAGCACCACAAGGTGATGCTCAGTATGGTGGGAGTTAGGGAACTGACGTGGAATCAGAGAATCCTGGAATGGTTTGCGTGGGAAGGGACCTTATGGTCCATCATGTTCCTGTCCACGGGTAGGGACACCTCCCACTGTCCCAGGCTGCTCCAAGCCGTGTCCAACCTGGTCTTGGACACTTCCAAGGATGGGGCAGCCACAGCTTTCCCTGTGCCAGGGCCTCAGCACCACCTCACCTCCCTCACTCAGGAGCCCTTGGTGAGTTCCTTCAGCACCCAGCTGAGGCACCATCCCTTTTTCCACCCAAAACTTTGATTTAATTCAGACTGAACTCAAAAAAAGCCTCAGATTGACATCACTCAGTTGTCCTCTCAGATCTCAGCCACTGCCTTGGTCTGAGCTGCAGCCAGGGCTGAAGAGCAGGACAGGGATGAGTTTGTCAGCTCCTTCCTGCATGAGACATCACCAAGGAAAGCCACCAACACTCCTGTGTTGGTACTTACACTGCATTTGATACATAGAGTTCATTAGGGAGTTTCTGCTTCTTCCTTCCTATTTTCTCAGTCTTTTGTTGACAGGGAACTCTTTTTAGTTTAATTAGCTGCTTTCTGGACTCTGTACAATCACCTTGAGAGTTTTCTGACCAGCACATTTACTACCTTAAATTAAAATACGGAATTTGAGCACTGCAGTCCAAGGCAGCTGAAGTTTTTTTGGTGATTTTCAAGTACAGAGCCTCATTTTAGGGCAGGATGTGAAGGAGAGGGGCTGGCACTGTAAGGAATGCTCACATTCAGTCAGACTAAGAGAGCTCGTGGTCACTGGTGTCACACCAGAGGCAAATCATGCGGTTTATGGATAAGGAGGGACTTGGATAAGAATGGATAAGAATTCAGACAAGGGTGGTCCTTTTGCAGGGATTTGGGGGTTAGCAGCCCCCTCCCTGGAGGGTAAACCTCTGTAGGCTATCGCTGTGGAAAAAACACTGCTTGTGGTACCTCTAAGGTGGTGAGAACAGCAGAACTGAGCAGCTCCAGCCGGGCCTCAGGGGGATTGTTTTGTCTCTCCTAACAAAGAATTAAACAGAAGTTGAGCTGCTCCAACTTCTGTCTTGCACTGATGTCACCCTGAACCTCAGGACCACCCGAGCCCACCACTCCAGAAAGGAGACCTTGCTGCCTGTAAGCACAACCCCAAACCCTTCTCTGTGCTGTGGCACCTACTGCCCAAGAGTGAACGTGGAGAGGTCTGCAGGTGCCACTGTTTTTCGTAAAAAGATCCAAGATATCTTGCAGTGGAAGTCGTCTTTGCTTGTGGCAGGAGGTGGGAATTGGATGGTTCTTAAGGTCCCTTCCAACCCAAACCATTCTGGGATTTTATGATTCAGTGTCGAAGACAGAGGTTAAGAATAAAAAAGACAATGTGGGGAGAGGTCAGGGTGGGGACAATGCCAGCCAGGGCTGTGTTTTCTCCTCCCTCTTGCTGCACCCATGCCGGCTGCACGTCCATCAGCCAGCAGAGCCTAAGGAGGGCTGGCACAAAGAATCTGCCGCTCTTGGAGGAGACACCTCTCTCCCTGCTGTCCCCAGGGCCTGACTCACTGCTCTGAGTAAGCCTACACAAAAAGCGCTTTTGGGCCCTATCCAAAAAGCCACAATCTTGTTGACTCCGCGTGACCTCCATGGTCCATGACCAGAAAGTCAAGTACTCACATGATTTTTTTAAGAGCAGGATCCTACCGTGCGTGTTCCTTAGGGCAGAGAGCCTTTTCCTGTTTAAAACAATGAACATTAAAAGAAATTTTTTAGTGAGGCGCTACTGGCTCGCTGCAAAGTTGGAAGCACAATATCTGCTCAAAATTTGGTTTTCAATCGTAATTTACTTTCTATAGATTGTGAAAGATATTGCTCTCTGGTTATAGGACTGTGATGCAGAGCAAAAGGCTCCCTATATTATTTTAAAATTGCATCCTGCTTAATTTTCTGGTCTTCCTCCAGATGAAAGTATTAAAATTATTATTAAAAAACTCACCAGCTCATTTTTCTTTAAGAAGGCGTTTGGTATCAATTTGCACAGCAGGAAGCTCAGTGCAGAAATTCACAGTTGTCAAAGATTGCTACTAAAGTAAATTGTGAAATACACATCTGGAGCATCAACCCTGCACCCCCTCCTCTGGCTGTGCCACAAAGAGAGTTAAACAAAAATGCTTAAATTAAAGAATTGAGATCTTTTTTCTTTCCCCCCAGAAAAATATGGCAGCAGAAAATCTAAATTTTCACACCGGAGAATCATAGCGTGGTTTGGGTTGGAAGGGACCTTAAACCCCACCCCATGCCGTGGACAGGGACACCTTCCACTGTCCCAGGCTGCTCCAAGCCCTGTCCAGTATGGATTTGGACACTTCCAGGGCGGAGCACTGATGGTTGAATTGCAGCACGAGGCACTTGAGGACATGGTTTAGTGGTGAGCCACGGCAGCGCCGGTTGACGTTGGACTTGAGGACCTTAAAGGTCTTTTCCAACCTTGATGGTTCTGTGATTCCATGAGAACCGTTCCTTAAAATGATCTCCTGCACCCCCCAGGCCAGGTGCACCCCAGACCACCAGTCTGGCATGGTGACAGATCTGACTGAATCCCACAGGAGGAGCCAAACGGAGAGCAGGGGTTTGGCAGGTCCTAACCCAGGGCAAGGTCATCTGCTGGCCTGGGCCGATGAAGGGTGGAGCAGAGGACATTTAGTGAAGGATTGATTTTAAGGGGTTTTTGAGGGTGGTCAGGCCTTGGCAGGGTTTGGAGTCCCCGGCCCTGGAGGTGTCCAAGGAATTCCTGGAGGTGGCACTGAGCACCCTGGGATGGGGACAAGGTGGGGATCAGGCACAGGTTGGGCTTGGTGATCTTGGAGACCTTTTCCTCCATAAATGATTCTGTGATTCGCTGAAAACATGATAAGGAAACTGAATATTTTGGGTAGAAAGGCTCTCTGTCAATATACCCACTACGCTCCAGTTAAACTTTGTAACTTCAGTCGCTGGTTTAGGTTTAAAACATTCATTATTATAAATGTTGCAAAATTATAACTTCAGTATTGATTTTGACATATTTGACACATTTAATTGGGGAGAAAAGTGGCAGAATTGGAAGACTGTAAGCTGTTTGAAGAGCATCACTTGAGCTGTGTTTTAGAGGGGTTTAACTGCGTTCAAATCCTCAAAAGGCTCTGGCAGGACCAGGAGCTGCTCCAGGCTCTGGGTGCAGCTGTGGGAGCAGTGCTGGTCCTGGTTGTGTTACCCATGAAATGTGTACAGACCCAGCTCTTCCAAACCATAAAGCTGCAATGGCGAATCTGAAATAAATTAATATTGTTGAAATTAATGAACTGAGAAATTGAAGTTCACATCGCTAGACGAACAAATTTATTAATATCTGTTGTACATAAATTAATGAGAAATATCATTATGGCAAAAATTAAACAACATTAAATGAAAGACTGTCTAAATTATGCTTCTACGAAAGGGTTAACTAGGGAAAAAAGCAGTGATTGCTGGCATTTCAGTCTTTATCTGTTAAAAAACTCCAGGATAGGGCTGGTCAGGAGTATTAATATCATGTCTTTTTGTGGTGTTTGATCTCTAGGGCTGGGAGATGGTTTAGAGTTCTTGGTTTTGGTCTTGGAGAGTCTTTGGCTTGCTCAGTCCTGCTTTTATCACGAAGCAGAACAGTGGAAAAGGATGTTTTCTGCCCAGGGCATGAAGTGGTGATTGGTGGGGATGTCCCCAAGGGATGGGGACGCAGCCAGAGGAGTGGTCAGGAGACTGGAGCGAGGTTGAGCTGGAGGAACTCGAGGTGTTCTGCCCAGAGGAGCCTGGGGAACTCAGGATGTTCTTCCCACAGAGCTCCTTTCTCAAGGAGAGGAAGTTTGGGGTGTGATTTGGGAGAAGTGTCTGTGGTCCTTGCTCTGGGGGCGCTGTGCAGGATCCGGGCTCTGCATCCTCGCCCCCATCCCATGGTGGCTCTGAGCCAGATGTGCCAATGATGCCTTGGATTTTAACTTTGCTATTTCCCAAACCCTGCAGGGCTCAGGGTGTGACTCTGCAGGGTTTGGCAGCCTGGGAGCTGCTGCTCTCTCACGGTCACAGTGACACAACAAAGCCTCTCCAAGGCTGCTCTCCAAGGACACCCAGACTGTCCTGGGCCCAAAATGTGCAACCCAACACCTTGAGAAGGGGGGCTGAGCTGGGGAAATGCCATCAGGAGCTAAAGTTTGAATTGGGGAATTGATGCTGAGATGCAAATGGCCCAAAGCTCTAAAGGGGTGAAGAACTCGTGACTCGGGGTCCGTCCTGGGCTCCAGTGTGAGAGGCATCACCAATAACACCAATAACAGCTCCTTTTCTTCTCTTTTTCCCTTTTAGCCATGTCCGGGCTTGTAGTCCCGCCAATGTAAAGTCACTTTTGTTTACCTACCGTAGCACCAAGCTGCAGAGGATGGGCTTAGGGGACAAGTTTAGTATGTTAAGACATGCTGATGGAAGCAGTATCTTCACGCAGAATCAGCAACAGAATCGAAATGCTACAGGAAAAAAAAAATAAAAAAAACCCACAAAAGAAAAAACCCCACAAAAAAAGGAAAAAAAAAAAAAAGACTTTGTTTAAAGATTTTATTTAAACTATTAAGAATCTACATGCAAACAACCTACTTCTTCATGAACAATTCCACTTTATTGACTGAATTTTTCTCATATTTTCACATTTCTCAGTCCTGGAGAATAAGGAGAAAGCGACGCCTATTTTGTATAAAGTTTCTGATTACGTCTTGGCTATGTCTAGTACTTGCTATGTGTTGGGAGAAACTTTGTGGATGCACCATTTTGATTATCATGAAACACTGATGAAAAATGCCTCCGAACATTTTTCTGTACTCATAACTAGATTCACAATGGTTGTGTATCTCTATAATGTGAAATATTTTTTTGTGGTGGAAAAAAAAAAAAAAGGGGGGGGGGCCAAGGGGGGTATGAGCCAAAAAACTGGAAAAAAAAAAAAAGAATAAAAAAAAAAAAGGATGAGTATATGATTAGAAAAAAACCCACACACACAGAAAACCGGGGTGCGGGGGTGGGCGCGGGTGGGGTTTATCGTTGCTTAACTTCATCTTAATGAAATGGAACTTTGTAACTTATTGTAGTTAGAAATTGTAACTTTGATATTGAATTCTCTTGCCTTCAACAAGCACACTGACAGAGGAAAAAAAAAAAAAAGAAATTGCTACTGTCTGTTGGTTTAAAAAGATGAAAAAAATATACTTCCACTGCTAGAGCTTCCTGTTAAGCAAGTGTGATCTGCAACATTTTTTCAACTTTTGCTAGCACTGTATACTATTGCATTTTAGGCTACTGTGAAGTCTATGTTTCTTGTACCAGAAAATTGTCCTTTTGACTTCTAGATCCTTCTTCCCTAATGTGTTTTGTATGTGGTTATAAAATTGTAGACTTTTGTGATTTTGCCAAAGTTGTAGCTAAATATTTATACACTTGTCTTGAATTTTTTTCAGATCCACTTAAATATTTAGACAAAAAAAAAAAGCAGATTTTATTCCTTATGAAGGCTATAAGGAATAAAATAGTCTTATCCATCGCAACACTTTCTTTCACATAAACACTTGCAGTCACTAAGGGAATTTATTTTGTAACATATCAACTATAAATATTGTATTTATCTTTGAAATTTTGTATATTGCTTTTCATCTTTTTTTTTTTTTTTTTTTTTTTTTTTTTTTTTTTTTTTTTTNTTTTTTTTTTTTTTTTTTTTAATGTTCTTGTATGTATTGGTTTTTGTCCTGACCTGGTATCGTGATGCTGAAAATAGCATTAAGCCAAGAACTGTTGCCTTCATGTTTTTCTTTTAAATAAATCAGTGTCTGTGCATTTCATTTGTACTTCACAAGTTTACTATGGTTTAGCCTTTCCATCCTTCTTTTTTAAATTTTTTTTTCAAAAATTCAAATTCATTGTTTATTTTTATATTATTTTTAAGTTATCAGAACAAATAATTTTGAAAGAAAAAGTCGTTTGTTGTATAGTCAAATCAAAATTGTGCCACATGGCTGTAATGAATACTAGTAGAATATGTGCATGTGATACAGCCACAGAAAAGATGAATCTATTTTGTGGTTGCATTTTTTATTTCCTTTTTTTTTTTTTCTGTTTGTTTGCTTTTTTTTTCTTTTCTTTTTTTTTAAATTTTATTTTAATTTTTTTTTTTTAAGACTGTAAAAAGTCATTTTTAGCTGCCACCCATGACTTTGCCACATAGCGGAACTGTGTTTACTGGAAAAATTCAGAGGCCTAAAGTTTAAAAATAAATTCACTTCTGATGTTTTAATTAAAATGTTTGCCACATGAACTTCTCTGATGCCTTAAAAGTGAACTTCTTTGAAGAACTTTTGTGCTGTTTTATCACAGGCTTACACCACAATTGTTAATCACGACTTCATTTGGATGATTTCTGGTGTAAAAAATAAGGGGGAAAAAAAGCACAATCCTGGTGTCCAATTCTGCCACTCCTTTCTGTGTTGATTTTCTGCTGCACTCTGCATTCTCCCAAATCCTGCCCTGCTCAAAACCGGGAAAGTTTTCACAGGAAATCAGGATCACACCAAATTTTTAATGTCTGGGAATTGTTTATTTAGCTTTCTTGGGGGTTTTTTTAGGGAACTTTTTGTAATCGACCCGTAGCCATCCGTACTTTTTAAACTGGAATGACCTCCGTCGTATTCCGTGGCTCTCAGTGCCAAATCCAGCCAGAGAAAGGTGGAGTTGTTTTAATTTTTACTTTGCACTAAATCCTTTGCCAGCGCAGCACTGCAGAACACGTTGCAATCTGCAGCAGAATTCACCTTTTAACCAAAAAAGGAGGGATCAATTTTTAATTTTTTTTTTTAATTATTATTTTTATATTTCATTTTTCTTTCTGGGCAAAAAAAAAAAAAAAATGCACATTTTAGTCAAGCTTTTCTGAAAAGGTTTATAAGAACAGTTCAGTGTAGCACAGCTCTGTGAGCACGGCCAAGGCTTGGCTAAGTGGGAAAGCCTGAGAAGTCACTTTGGAACTGAATTGCCTCCGTTATATTTTGTCTAAGTAAGGTTTTGCTCTAAAAAAAAAAATTAAAAAGAGGTCACGTGTACATGTTAAAAAAGTCTGCAAGTTCCTTCATAAATGCAATCTGTTTGTGTTTTAGATTAATTAGTCAATGCACTCATTGCTTCATTGTCTCCAGACGGAAAGCTTCACTAAATGGTAGATTTTACTGTTAAAGACCCTACAATAAGATTGTTTTATCTGTACATTTTTTCATATATTTAACTGTATAAAAAAATGTTCATTTTACACAATATTTAATTAAAGTATTTCTTGTCTGTGAATTTCATTTTTAGTAATTTTATCTGGTTTGATTATTAAAAAAAAAAGTGACTAAACATGAAACGAAAAAATGCAACACTGGGGGTTTCATTTCTAAATATCAGAATTTTTATTCCTTTGTTATGAAAAAGCCCAAATCCTTGATGTGGTCTTTCCAGTTCCCCGGGAGGAGGATGAGGAAGGAGATCTCTGCTTTGCAGTGGCAATCACTTATTGCTCAGCCTTGGTGAAGTATTTAACCAAAACTGCTCATTTTTTTTGAAGATAACAGCAGAATATCTCTTTTTCCCATTTAACCAACTGTGCACTGCAGACACGCTTTTTGTAAAGGTAACAGTAGATTTTTTTTTTTTTTTACTATTTTAATATCATATTGTAAAAGTCTGTAAACAGGAAAAGTTATTTTAAACAAAGCACAACCCAAATTTTCCACGTGGTGGTTTGACACTGAAGGTCGATGTGCTCGTCCCTTAACTGCTGAGAAGGAAAGCAAATTCTTTTCCTAATTATAATACCAAGCACAAATATTTCATCCCCTGTGCCTTAATATGTGAAATGCACATAGGATGGGTAGAAAAATATATTTATAGTGAGGCGGGCACAACTCAGCCTCTGAGTCAGAGTGAGTTGCAAAGCTTTGCCTGATGTACAGGTCTGAGTTCCCCACCCCAGGCACCAAATGCGCTCCCGTACCCTTGTGAGTGACCAGCACCACCAAAAAAAAAGGGTATTTCCACAGGAATACAGGTCTGGCAGAGGAATGTGAGCGCCTGTGGTGGTAAAACAGGGAGTTTGTTATGGAGTTTGATCTGGTCATTAATCAGGGGGCTGCTGACAACTTTGAGAGGGCACTGGGAAACTTGGAGCTCCAAAGTAAATGGGTGGAGTGGTGCACGTGGATCCAGTGCCAAAGGACACACTGGGTGTCCCAGCCCCTCCTCGGCCGCTGTGGTGAAGGGATGGAGTGGGGAGAAGGTGAAACCCACTGTAGTCACTACCTACAAAGAAGGAAAACTGGGATTATTAACCATGCTTCCTTTCTTCTCCAGCATTTCCATAGTTTTTTCATGTCTGATGAAAACACATTTGATGAAAACAGGTGTTAAAGCTGCAGAACACTTTGGACTATTATTATTATTATTATTATTATTATTATTATTATTATTATTATTATTATTATTATTATTATTTTCCTTGAAAACTGTTCCACTCTGTGTGTCTATGTATTGTGTTTAAATGGTGGCATAATCAGATGCATGCCACTAAAAAATAAGCTGGTTTTTAGGGGTGAAAGTCTGCACGGTGCCTACGGGTGCTTTTCCTTTTAGTTTTATTTCAAAGGTTTGAATAATGAGCATCTAAATGGTTCCTCTAACTTTCAACGCAAGGAGAATACAAAAGGAGAGAACCCACATATGACAATTCCGAGAGCAATCCACCACCTACGACACATCTGGGTAAGAGCCCTGCTGAGGAAATATGTTGTGTCAGCCCACAGTGAGTTTAGACACGGGAAGATGATAAAAATTCCTTAATCAAAACGAAGGAATAAGAGTCTCTAAAAGTACATGCCAATTATTGCAGAGCAGCTTTTAAAAGTCTTTCAAGCTTTTAAAGATTATTCAAAGCACTTGAAATAGGCTTCAATCTAATGCCTCATTTCATTGCATTAAACAGCCTAGTTAATAAAGAATCAATATATTCAAAGGGCAAGGTTATCTTTTGTCTATAAGGGGTGGTGTCATTCTGAACCTTTTATAGTTCAAATGCTGAAAAAGACCTCACGAAATCCATACTCATCAAGTGGGTCAACTAGAGCAATAAAGAGGCCCCTGAAAGAATGGCTGCACTCCTTTAAAACAACTATAAGTCTTATCTCCCCGCATAGTCCTCGCCAGGCTCCGCCAGAAAATGTCAATTTCTCATCAAGACAAGAGGCCCGGCGATAATTTTTTTTTTTTTTTTTCCCAGAGAATACACACAATTAGGAGAATGCAGAAAGGCCCCCACCGGTGATTTGTAGCTTATTATGTCACCGGCAGGGCTGCGATCCGCCGCTCCGCAGATAATAAGGGCTGTTGATAACTGAGGTGTCGATAGGGCCCGCAGCGGGTTTTGAATGCGAGCCCTTGTGCTGCGCCTCCGATAACCGCGCATCCGCCGCGGCCCGCAATTAATGCCCTGAATGCGCCGCACAAAGGGGCCACCATTCTTTATCCTCCCTGAGACAATGCCCCGCTTTACCCTTCAAGGAGTTCTTTTATGCGCGAATAAGGTTGCTTTTAATGAAATTGGAACTCATCAGAGGAAATCAAAACCCTCAAATCAGATTACAAATTGATTTTTTTTTTTTTTT